>JADRCC010576826.1:0-13604 GCA_019843855.1 Hylomyscus alleni
ACCTCTCCAGTTCCTTTCTGTAGGTCTATAGTTACTTTGATGTAGTCTTACTCCCTGAATATTTTGAGAAATATTTTAAAATATTTTGTAGTGCTGTTGGGAATGACAGTTTTAGCTTCCATATGTCTTAAAAAGCACCCCCCCCCCAATATTTTTGCAGAGTGTAGAGTTGGAGGCTAACAGTTTTTTCCTTACTCTGTGAGCTGAACTGAGAGCACCGTTTCCTTGTGCTGTTGCGAGTGGGAACTGCTACCATCCCTTCTTTGAACGGTGTAGAATGGGATTGTTTTAGACGTCTGTGCTGATGGCTGGGTTTAAGCCGTGCTTTTATATATGGTGTACGCCTTGGGATCTTAAATCTAGTTTTCTGTGTTTTGGTTTGTTGAGATTTTTCGGTTGAGTAGGCTTGTGGTTTTCATCAGCGTTCTAATATATCTGTTATGTTCAAATACTTTCTTTCTCTGCCTCGTACTCCAGTTACACACACACACACACACACACACACACACACACACACACACACACTAAGGTATTTGGAGGTTTTTCTTTCATACTGTGTACTTTCCCTCTTTGTTACCCTGCTTGACATACTTTATCGTATTGAGTGTATTTATGTTATATTATTGAATGTATCGAGTTACTATAGAGAAATGTGGTGGTAATATCTTTTAAGTTCCGTAACCTTTTGAACACAGGCAGGACAGGAAGCTTGTTCCGATGCCTTTGGCTCTTGATACCATCATCTGATTACTATGAGTCTGTGGGAATTGTGGATAGGTTTGGGTTGGTGTGATGGTCCAGCTTTTTTGGAATAATCCATTCCAATGGTTCTAGCTGCCATTAGTTTATTTGTACTCACTCTAGAACAAACTATTTAGTTGCTGTAACCCCACAGTTTACAGAGAATTTTGATGATGATAGCGTAAGTCTGCTAAGTTAAGGATATTTACATTTACATAAGGATTTTAGAGATAGCCTGCCAGTTTTCTAAGAAAACCTATTAGCCTTTTGATTGGGACGAATTTTTTGTTTAATAGAATGTCTTTCATCATATTTTTAAATCATATTTCACTCCATATAATCAGGTTTTCTTGAGTTTTATCTCCTATTTCATGCTGTATAAAATAGAGATCTTCCTGGTATTTCCAATATTTTCTAGGTATTTCATGGGGCGTTGTATAAATGAGATCCATATTTATAAGTGTTTTACTACTTTTTCATAAAACATTTTTAAGGCTGCTTATGTTCATAACAAAACACAGTATGAGGACAGCAGAACCTCACACCTGCTGTCGCCACAGTCCACCTCCCTCCAGCCAGCCTGCTTGGTAGACTGTTGGGTATTCATAGGGTATTGCCGCTGAGTTTACATGGAACTCATTGCTGGTGCTTACCATCTTTGGGTTTGGGCAGATGTTCAGTAACAAGTATCTTTTTTTAAAAAAAAATATTTATTTATTTATTATATTTAAGTACGCTGTAGGTGTCTTCAGACACTGAAGAAGAGGGCATCAGATCTCATTACGGATGGTTGTGAGCCACCATGTGGTTGCTGGGATTTGAACTCAGGACCTTTGGAAGAGCAGTCAGTGCTCTTAACCACTGAGCCATCTTGCCAGACTCCAGTAACAAGTATCTTAAACTGTAAAAGTAGTTCACTCCTCTTCAAGACCTGGGTTGACTTCTCACTTACGCCCTGCCAATGACTGATCTTTGTATTGTCTCCTTAGGGTTTATTTTCTTCCAGTATGTCACACAGTTGGAATGGTCTCGGTGTAATCTCTTCACATTGGCTTCTACTCATAGCATACATTTAAGGCTTTTCCATGTCTTTTCATAACTTCAGTCGTTTATTCATTTGCCTGCCTGCCTGCCTGCCTGCCTGCCTATCCATCTCTCTCTATCCAGTAGCAGTGACTGATAGTCCATTTCTATAGTTCTGCTCATCCCTTGTTGCTGCTGGTCATATTGGTTAGGCCCATGTCTTGTCAGCTAGGAATAAACCTGCTCTAAATACTGGTGTGTCAGGATCTGGTTTTGGCATAATCTCTCTCAGCTCACTTGATAAATAGCAAGGAGCATGATTGTTGGTGCATGGTAGTGTTCAGTGTTTTGAGACATTGTCAAGGCAGCCTCCTAGAGTACTGAGTGAGACTGTCGCCCTACATCCTTCCCTGCAACTTGTTGTGTTTCAGAGTTTCAGATTTTAGTCATGTTAATAAAGTGTGGAGGTGTCTCATTGTTTTAACTAACAGAATAAGACATTGAACATCTTTTCTCTCTCTCTTTTTTTAAAAGATGTATTTATTTTATGTATGTGAATACATTGTAGCTGTCTTCAGACACATCAGAAGAGGGCATCAGATCCCATTACAGATGGTTGTGAGCCACTATGTGGTTGCTGGGAATTGAACTCAAGACCTCTGCAAGAGCAGTCAGTGCTCTTACCCTCTGAGCCACCTCTCCAGCCCAAGCATCTTTTTTCATGCTTATTTGCAATGAGAAACCATCCAGTGTTGGGGATTGGACCTAGAGCCTACACACTAGGCAGCGCTATATGCTTCTTTGATGTTTGTTTAGTTCTTTTGTTCATCTCTTAATCAGCTTTTATTTTGTTTCAAGTGCTTGTGTATTTTCAATAAATTCTTCAGAGATACATCTCTTGCAAGTATTTTCTCTAAGTGTGTGGCTTGTTTTCTCATCTATTGATATTTTAACCTTTATTATAGGACCATGCACAGAGAATTAAAACAGCACTTTGATTACCCCTGTATCCAGATGGAGCTCCAGCTGTTACTAACTTGTATTAGATTCAGTTTCATTTGAACCTGATAGATTATGTTGCAGCTAATCCTAGCCGCATCTTTTCAAAGGGACAAGTTTTGCTCACCCACTGTCCCATTGTTGTTGCCACATCTACAGTTGTTACCAGTGATGCTTTAAAGTTAGCCAATGCATGTAATGTTGGAGTGTAGTGGAGCTTTGCACGCTGTCTTTATCAGCATTGCTCAGTTCACTTAAAAATTCAGGAAACATTACTTTATGTGTATGGATATTTTGCCTGATGTATGTCTGTGCACAATGTACACTCGTGGTGGCCTTGGAGGTCAAAGGAAGGTGTCAGACCCTCCTGGACCTGAGCTACCATATATAAGTGCTGGAATTTGAACCCGAGTCCTCTGGGAGAGCATCCAATGCTCTTGATGGCTGAGCCATCTCTCCAGGCCCCTCAGTTCACTGTAAATGCTGTTTATACGTTATTGGGAGTGGTAAGTGAAGACTTACAACTGTAAGTCTTCAACAAATTCCCTTACTCTATAGAGACTCTTCCATAAGTTCTGTGACCCTAGAGAACTCTGACTAATGCAGTATGTGATTGAGTTACTATATTAGTTTTAGAAATTGCCAGTAAAGTCCCCTGAAGTCATTTGAATTTTTCTTCATTTCTATGGAAACTTTAAATTATTTTTTTTTCCTTTTTCATTATAAGATTGATAGATTTTTTAGTCTTAATTTTAGCTTTTATTTATAATCTTTTAGTTTATATTTTAAATTTGCTTGCATAGTGCTGATAGAATCCTAAGTTTATACATGATTTCTAAAGTATAGTATGTTAAATTTGCAACTTCATGACTTTGTTTTGTATCAATTTCAGTACAGCCATCTAGTTATCAAGTCAGTGTAAAGAATATTTCTATCACTCAGGTAGTCTTTTTCCCTTTTGTACTCAATCCCTCTCCGTAAGTAACCACCCTTTCGATCTTCACCACATATTTAGGATTACGTACTGTAAACACATGCCTGAATCGTCATTGCTTCTGTTTGCTTTCTTTTGTTCAGCATTATCTCGGTAAAGTTTGTGTTTATTGTTATTTGTTGTACTCGTTATTGTATGTTGTGACTATGTTCTTGTGGCTGAGCATCGAGTTTTCAGCTTTGGTTAGGATAGTGCTGTAGTGGATGTTGTTGGTCTGTATGCCTCTTGGCTCCTTTGTTTTTGTGAATGAGTTGGTGAGCTTCTTCATGGCAGCATCACTTCACTCAGAACATGTGTATTGATACTCTAGTGCATATCTTTGCCAATCTTTATTTTCAGTCCTTTGAAATTTGGTCAGTTTGGTAGAGGTATGTTCCAGTGCGTGGTGTGATTATTATCTTACTCTCAGTGGTTGGGGTGCACCGGGGCTTTGCTCATGTTAGACACGTGCTCTGCAGTAGAGCTACCCCCAACCTGACAGTGATGTTAACTGACTCTCTAACGTCTGCTGCAGTGGACCTGCCGTCCGTGTGTCTTTTTGACTACACACATGCCCACAGTCGTGAAGAACCTGGCCATATTTTTGTGTGCTTTAAAGTGAGAGTAAAGTCTTCTTGAAGCTTTATAGAAATGTAGGGATGTATTCACACACATCATATATACACTGCACCTCCTGAATTTGCTTTATTTAGTCTCCCGTTTTAACAAAATATAATTTATCAATGTTTTATGTGAGTAGTGTTAACTTGAGCTGTTTTCAAAATTGAAAGTACATAATTTTGTTCTTTTTGCCTTATTTCCATGTACATCTGCTGTACATGTTTGTATTAGATATTGAATAATGATTAAAGTGTGATTTTTTTAAAAAAGTGTGTCAGGTTGACTCAGGCACTGCTCTGCGACACTATTTCACACCGCAATGACTGATTGTAAGAGCAGCCAGCCGATCAGTGCTTTGGTCTGTGCTAGATTTGATGTGTGTGTATTTTGTGTATCTTGAACATTTTGTGATACATTTTAAAGCTTCTTCTATGCTACCATATGTGCAATGATATAATTGTAAGTAGAATTAGATAATTTCAGTTAATATTTTGTGGGTTCAATGCATTTCAATCTTTTCATGGATATTCCTGTGGTTGCTAGTCTTCTTTTATGGCTATTTATTTTTATTACTGATATTTAGATGGGTTTCATGTACCTCAGGCTGGCCTCAAACTCAGTACATAGCTAAGGATGATCTTGAATTTCTGACTGGGATTACATGTGTTTGGTCTGTTTAGGTCTAGGGACCAGAACCTCAATCCTTGCGGTCAAGAACTCTACCAACAGAGATACTAACTGACCACTTAGCAGTTCATTGTTTAGTTATATAACATTGAAACAGAAAGGCTGTTGTATATCTTCCTGTATATATGTGGAGATTTCTTACTGTTCTTTTCTCTTTTAAGAGACTGGGTTTTGCTATCTAGCCTACGCTGGCCTTGGGTTTGGATGGCTCCTTCGTCTGCTTTCCTGAGTGATGATGTCACAGTGGGCACCACACCTGGCCACCATACATACATTTAATATTTTGATTTATGTGGTGTGTACCTTGACCTGGAAAACTATCTTTTTACTTTTATTCCTGAGATTTTAAATTGCCACTTATAAACTCTTGTCTTGGGTAGAGTTGCAGAAGAAATCTCATTTTCAAGAAAGCCTCAGGGGAATGTAATGTTACAAGTGATAGTTGAGCAGGGTTCCTTTTCTGTTGAAATTAAATGTAAAATTTATGAGTTCACATAATAGGTAATATTGAATGGTCACAACTTAGTTGCTTTTTAAATTTATTCAGCTTTATAAGCAGACTATAAGAGACTATGTTTCTATAGTCTCTTCCTATTTATGGAAAAGTACTAGTGTTTTGTCAAGAAGAGGTAATTTGCATACAGCCTTACTGACACTTGTACTGGCTAGATTGTTACCTCATCTGGCCAGTGCTTGTCGAAAGTGGATGCTCTACCTGGCAGTGTTTCATGCTCTATGCATGAAGTATCCTAAAACTGTTTGCGAAGCTTTTAATTTGGTTGCAAGGGAGGATTGTAGTAGGAATAGAATAGTTGTCTAGTCGTAAATATCACAGGTAAGTATTGTCAAGCAAGAACTTCATTTTAGGATAAAATGTGTCCCATGGAAGGAGCTACAAGCAATGGTGGCTTTTATCAGGCAGTCTGGTGTGCAGCAGCCAGTGTGACGAGTCAGACATTTGATTTATGTCTTTTATATACACGTTTGAGCATAGGTTTATGGCAGGATATGCTACTGTGGTCTTCCCTAGAGGTTGAAGTTGAGAACTGGAGACTCCCCACTCCCTGTGATTTATTCTGTGTTCTTTCATTGTGGCCAGAGCCGCCTTTACTAAAAGCACATAGTTGGAAAAGTGCTTCCTGAGAGAGTAAAGGAAACTTGATTGGCAAATGACTGAGACATGAAAGGCTGGTACAAAACTTCTGCTGTTATTTTAATCATTAATGAGGCTGTTTGTCTTTTGAACATAGAGATGAAACAATCAATAACTAACTTCCTGTGTGTTTCAGTTCAGCCTTCTAGAGAATCTCAGCCTCTTGAGTGAGCGTAGTGAGGTTGCTTGAGGTCTGTCTGAACAGCCATTTCAACCTAACTTTAGGTTTCTGTCGGCCACCGGGATGCACAGGTGTCCACTTAGTCCTGGAAGACCTGCTGACTCTGGGGCCTTGGACAGAATTTAAAGTGACTTGCTGCTTTACCTGCACCTCTGAGTCCCTGAAGTAAAGCAGCTGATGAGGAGTGCTTACAGCAGTTAGAGGCTACTCTAGATTATTTGTCTAGTTTGTTTGCTGTTCTCTTTATCTGCTTTAAAAAAATACCTATTTTTTCATGTGTGTGAGTACATGGCCTCCATATTTGTCTGTGCAGCAGACGTGTCTGGTGCCCATAGTAGATCCCCTGGGACTGAAAGTACAGTTGGTTGTGAGCCTTGTGTGGGTGCTGGGAATTGAACCTGGCTTCTCTGGAAGAGCAGCCAGTGCTCCTAACTGCCGAGCCAGCTCTCCAGATTGAGCACATATGCTTTGGACTTGAACATTTGTAAGTTTGGAGAGTTGTTAACGCTTATCAAAGGTAAAGGTGGAATTAATTTGGAATTCAATTATAAAGTATTTATTAGAAAAAAGATTGTTAAATCGTCATATGAAGAAAGATTATAAGGCCTGTTTCCATTTGTTTGTTTGCTGTTTGCTGATTGAACACACAGGACCTTGGGCAAGAACTTTCCAACACTCCCAGCCTCTCGCTCCCCCCAGCCAATTCCAGCCCTGTCCAGTGACTATTTTGTTATTAGCTCCTTCTCTCTTATCTGGTACTTTCATGGCCATTTTTGTAGTATATGTAACCAGGAATAGTTCACATTTTAGTTTGTATAGACATGTTCTGAATTGTCATTTACTTTTTTTCTGTTGTTGGTTTTTTTTTTTTTTTGTTTTTCGAGACAGGACTTTTTTGCATAGCCCTGGCTGTCCTGGAGCTCACTCTGTAGATCAGGCTGGCCTCGAAATCCACCTGCCTCTGCCTCCCAAGCGCTGGGATTAAAGGCGTGCGCTACCACTGCCCAGCCTTTCTGTTGTTTTTTTTAAGATTTGTTTTTTGTATGGCTGTGACTGTCTTCAGATACACCAGAAGAGAGCGTCATGTCCCATTACAGATGGTTGTGAGCCACCATGTGGTTGATGGGAATTGAACTCAAGACCTCTGGAAGAGCAGTCAGTGCTTTTAACTGCTGAGCCATCTCTCCAGCCCTCTTATTTACGTTTGTTACTTTGAAAATAGTTTGACATGTTTGAATAATTTCAGCAAGTGACAAGTTGGGAAGTTGGCAAAACATAGCAAACTGTATTTGCTTCACCAAGGATAAATCTTTATTAGGCTCCACAAAATCGGTTTGTTTTATGTGTTTGTATTTTGGCTGTGTTTTACTTTTTTTTTAAATTTGTTTTTTTTTTCGAGACAGGGTTTCTCTGTGTAGCCCTGGCTGTCCTGGAACTCACTCTGTAGACCAGGCTGGCCTCGAACTCAGAAATCCGCCTGCCTCTGTCTCCCAAGTGCTGGAATTAAAGGTGTGCGCCACCACTGCCCGGCATACTTTTTTTTTTTAAAAGACATTGTGGCTCAGTCTATCCTGGACCTTTCTATAACCCAAACTGGCTTGAACCTCAAGTGATTTTTCTGCCTCAACCCTGTTCTGAGAGCTGGATTACAGGCCTGAGCTGCTCTCCCAGTCAAAGCCTTCGCCTTTGCAAGCTTGCTTTGGTTATCAGTTCCTCAATCAGAAGATCTTTGTGTATGGAAGTATATAAAGCTTAGAAAATTTTCTCTTAGGTGCTGAAGAATAAATGTGGAGCCTTGAGCTTGCTGGACAAGTACTAAGACCCAACAAATCCCCAGCTCTGGAAAACTGCTTAGCTTGCAGGTCTTTACGCAGTATGCAGACTGCTATTCGGATTGGCTATGTAACTGAGAATCACTGTAATCTGAAATAGATAAATATTTATGCTTTCCTATTAAGTTCATAGCTTGAAACTAAAGTACTGGAATAGGCGTTTTGTGTGTGTTTGATCATAAGTTCATTTAGCAAGCTTTCAGACTAGTAGAAGGGTTTCCAAAGAACAAAACTAGTAGTTTATCACACAGATGTACCAGGTTTTTAGATTACCACAGTTTTTCTCTGTGAACTTTGTCATCCAGGGGTTTATCATCTGGTTTCGAAATATTTTAGGTTTTTTTTTTTTTAAATAGCTTCCCTTCCTGTTTTACTACTATTTCTTGCTCCCTCAATTTTCCCTTTAATGCCTTTAACTATAGGCCAGCGACAGAATTGAGCATTGAGCAAGTGTCTTGCACCCTAGGCCTAGTGTAGTGTGGTTCTTGAGTGGGAGGGATAAAGGAAGCTTTATAATTGAGATATTTATGTCATCTGTTGATTTTTGTTGATTTTAAAAATCTCTGTTCAGATACTGTCATAGCATGAATAGTGATTAAATCTAACTAGAAAGACTGGATAAAAGCTTTTTAAAATTTGCAGCTCATCAGAAATAGACTTACTTTAAAAATTTGCTTTCTAGCCCGGCGGTGGTGGCGCACGCCTTTAATCCCAGCACTTGGGAGGCAGAGGCAGGTGGATTTCTGAGTTCGAGGCCAGCCTGGTCTACAGAGTGAGTTCCAGGACAGCCAAGGCTATACAGAGAAACCTTGTCTCGAGAATCCAAAAAAAAAAAAAAAAAAAAAAAAAAATGCTTTCTATACATCAGTTGGGATCTATGCTCTGTATTTTATATGTTGCTACAAACTGTTACCAGACAATAGCCCCTTTGTGAGGTGTGCGGTTTTGTTTCGTAGATATTCCCATAGGGCTCTATGAGGAAATTCTAAAATAAAGAAGTAGATTAACTTTTAAAAAAAGAAAAAGGCAAAACCAACCTACGTGGCCTACTTGAAGGGGGTAAACAGCTACAGGCTACAGCTTTTGCTTTTCTGGAATGCCAGATTTTAGCTCAGAGCAAATTCTTCAGCAGAGCAATAAGCCCTTGAAAATTGCTTTATAATGGAAATGCTGGCAGACCATTAACTATAGTGGTGCAAATGCGCTGCTCTGACACACACAGGGCTGTCCCAAGTTGCTAAATACAGCATAGTATGCTAGGCAGTGTCCATTCTATAGGAGCCTCTGTGGGTCTATATAGTTGGTCATGTTATGTATGGCACCTAATTATTAGTGGGGACACTCAGACAGATCACCTTTGACAAGGCACGCAGGAGGAATGTCAGGTTAGAAAGGAAGAGAGTAGTTTAGGCTCTGCTGATATCGAGAGCTCATTTTATATTTGCCACATTGGAAAGAGCCCAGGGTAAATTTAACATGATGCATTTAATCACCATTCCAATTACAGTGCCACTGAAGCAGATCAATGTTTTCTTACTACCAATTCATTGGAACTTCTAGGTCATAAAGTATCATTATTAGGCATATTGGAAGGTCTCAGCCCAGTGGAAATGGGGATTCTGGGATTTTCCAATTGCTTTGAAATAATAATAATAGAGGCTGCCTGGATGTACATTTTCTCCGTGTGAAATGAAGACTGGAATTTAAAGGGATTGGTATGACAAAGTAAGAGTCTGTAATGCCCCGGGAAGGATGAGGCAGTCTTCTAAGAGTAAAATGAGGTCAGTGATGAAGGGCTGGGTCCTTCCACAGCAGCCCACTGAGTGGAGTGATGAAGAGCTGGGTCCTTCCACAGCAGCCCACTGAGTGGCTGCTGTCTTGGTTAGGGAGCTTTGTGAAATGGGTCTCCTCCTCACTGGGCTCACAGAGCCCGCCACATAGTTCTAGTCTTAATATTTTGGGGTTTACTTAGGTTTGTTGATTAGTAAACTGTTTGATTCTGGATTGTTAGGCATCATTCTCCATGTTTTGTAGAGTTCACGATAAACTTTGCAAATGTACAGCAGGTACAGCGTGATGCTGGACATCATGCGTTACTGGAAGCACTCATAGTTTGGTTTCAGTTGTGCTCTGAGAGGTACAGCATCTGACACATCTGTATTATAAAGACGCACATTCCTATGCTTCAGATGCTAATTGCATTGGGTTTATTTATTCTTTTGTTTTTATTTCTTGAATGCCAGTCATAGTTTGCATAGTGTCTTTGTGGACCTATGGTTTGTAATTAAGACACCAGACAGCTCCTTTCTTAGGGTGCCTCTATGCAGTAGATTTCTCCTACTCCCACTTTCTTGATTGACTTGGAAGTGAGTTGTTGGGTTATCTTGGATCTTCTGGGCCTCTGAAGTGTTAATGAGAGCAGTAAGTTAGTAGTGTTTTGTGGAAGGAAGTAATGCACTGTGTCATTTCCTGATGTGTATTTTCTTTTTACATAGCTTGTTCATAGAGTTGTATTTCTGTAAAGGTATTAATAGGAGCGGTTTAATTTATTCCCTTCTTATATTTGAGTTAATCTTGAAAAATACTAGGATTTGAATCCCAGCTCTACCTCTTATTACTTCATTGGTTTGTGTCTCTGGCTTTGTCCCTCGGCACTGCACCCTTGAAGGCTAAGGAGAACTTGCAGAGCACTCTTCCTTGTAACAAAGTAGCAAGCGCTCAGTAAATGTTACGTGTTGGAGCATACCCACAGTGTGTTCTAAAACACACTGGATAAAAGTCCTAGAACTGGTCCTCAGATTAAAGGTGCTTGCTGCCAAGCCTGGCAGCTTGAGTCTGATCCCTGGAACCCATTTGATGGAAGGGACAGCTGACTCTTTGAAGATATCTTCTGACCTCACCTTCCACATATATACCATGGCAGTCTTCCAAAAAAATATGTAAATAATTTTTTCAAAAAGGAAATTGAAAAAATTAATTAGGTTTAAGTAGGATAAACTCCCCCCCCCATAACCCTCCCTCCCCCCCAGGTTTCTCTGTATATCCCTGGTTGTCCTGGAACTCTCTGTAGATCAGGCCAGCCTCGAACTCAGCAATCCACCTTCCTCTGCCTCCCAAGTGCTGGGATTAAAGGCGTGCGCCACCACTGCCAGCTGCTTTAAACTTTTAAACTTGTGATGTAACAGAGTGTAAAATATATCCTTTTAACCATTTAAGAACAATGCAGTGTTGTTTAGGACATAGATTTTATTTATTTATTTTTGCCTAGTTCTACTTTTTTATCACTTTATAAAGAAAGACCTTCCCCAATGAGTGGCCACTTCCCCTCTTTGGCCCCTCCCTTTATCCCCCAGGACCACCACTGTGCCTTGTGCTCATGTGAATTAGTTACAGGAGGTGAAACTTTACTGTTTGTTTGCATTGCTGGGATCACTGTTAGGCCAAGTGCCCTGTTACCAAACTATTAACCAGTAATATGATTTTTACTTTGCGAAATGTTTAGGGTTTATAATGTTTTAATAGGTTTCATTGCTCTCTTACTTAATTTTTTTTGTATGTATCTTAAATAATACTCGTATGGCCATAGATTTAAAGCTAATGTTCTGTTCTGAGTGTTTTGCCTGCATGTATGCCTGTGCGCTCAATGGGTGCCTGGTGCCTACCGAGGTTCAAAGGGGCTTCAGACCCCTGGGACTGGATGGTCGTGGATGATGAGCTGCCACACACATGTTGGGTATTGGACCTGGGCCCTCTGGGGCCAATGGTCTTAACCTCAGAGTCACTTCTCCAGGTTTAGAATACATATTGATCTGTTTGTTTATTACTCAGTGGTGGACATTTTTGCTGTCTGGCTATGTTATAGGACTGCCGTTCACATGCGTATACTAGCATTAATGTAAACATGTGCTGCCAGTTGCTTTTGTTAGACACAGGAACACAATTGCTGGGCTTTGTGGTGACCCCCACTTTGAATTCTCAAGGAGCCGCCATATTTGTCACAGTAGCCGCAAGGTTTGAGTCTACTAGCAGTGTATAGGGCTTTCAGTGATCTTTACACCAAGCCAACGCTGACTTTGTGTTTGGACTGTCAGTGGATTTTTTTTACTTGTTATTGTGGGCGTGAAGTTTGTTTCATTGTTGCTTGGGTTTGTATTTGCTTCTGGTTTGCTAATGGCATCTGGCATCTTTTTTATTTTTTTTTATTTCCTTCTGAGACAAGGTTTCCCTGTGGAGCTTTGGCTGCTCTGGAGTTCACAGCCTGCATCAGGCTGGTTATGAGCTCAGAGATCCGTCTGCCTCTGCGTCTGCCTCTGCTTCCCAAGTGCTGGCATTAAAGGTGCACCCTGCGCCTGCTGCATGCTGCTGCCACTGGTGCCCAGCAACACCTAGCATCTTTTATGTGCTCTTTGCATTTTGGCTGCGTCTATGTCTTCTTTTGGAGAAATGTTTGTTAATGTCCTTTGTCTAGTATTTAATTGGGTTGTTTACCTTTTTATCTTTTTTTTAAAGATTTATTTATTATTATACATAAGTACACTGTAGTTGTCTTTAGACGCACCAGAAGAGGGTGTGAGATCTCATTACAGGTGGTTGTGAGCCACCATGTGGTTGCTGGGATTTGAACTCAAGGACCTTTGGAAGAGCAATCAGTGCTTCTTACCTGCTGAGTCATCTTGCCAGCCCATTCCCCCGTGGCCCCCCCTCCCCCACAGGATTTCTCTGTGTAGCCTTGGCTGTCCTGGAACTCACTCTGTAGACCAGGCTGGCCTCGAACTCAGAAATCCACCTGCCTCTGCCTCCCAAGTGCTGGGATTAAAGGCATGTGCCACCACTGCCCCTTTTTAATCTTTTAATAATGAAAATCAGATGTTCTTTGAAGGCCTATTTTGGAATATAAAATTAGATTTTGAAATATGGATGTGATTGTGGTTTATGCTTTTCAAATGAAATTATATTGAAATTTTCATTTTTACTCATTTTTGTGGAAGTGTAACTCACCTTAGTTTTATAGGTTGGCCCTCGACTTGTCTTTCCAGTTAGTCCCAGCAGATAATTGAATGCACTCCCCTTTCAGATCGCGGCGTCTCTGTTCAGACCATAGATTTGTTCCAGTTCCAGTTTAACAGCTTTATTAACTGTAAAATACATGCCATAAAAGCTCCTTGTTGTTACTGTACAGTTGAGTGAATTTTACTGATTTATAAAGTTCTATGCTCATGATTTTAGTAAAATTTCAGGACATTCTATTAGTCTGGAAAATCCCCTCAGGCCTGTTGACTAACAATTTCAGTGTCTGTGGACCATACCCCATAGCGTCTTACTTGATTTGTTGTGTTGATTGCCTTTAAGAAACATTCCGTGTAGAGTTGTAACACAGCATAGTTTTGGGATTGG
>JADRCC010576826.1:13704-24308 GCA_019843855.1 Hylomyscus alleni
GTAGTGCTTCATTCTCTGGGCAATGTGACATACTCTATGTCCATTTACCAGTTGATGGACAGGCTGTTGCATAATGTAAATATATGGGCTTTTTTTGTTTGTTTGTTTGTTTTTGTGTTTTTGAGACAGGGTTTCTCTGTATAACCCTGTTTGTCCTGGAACTCACTCTGTAGACAGGCTGACCTCCTACTCAGAAATCCGCCTGCCTCTGCCTCCCGAGTGCTGGGATTAAAGATGTGCACCACCACTGCCCAGCCTATCTTTATGGGCTTTTTTATTTTGTAGTTTTTTGAAGGACCACAGAGATCGGGATAAGTTTGTATAAGGAACTTCTGTGGACTTTGTTCTTTGACAGCCTGCTGAGTAACATTTACCACCCACACTCATCTATTAAGGTAAATTTGCCTCTTTATAGCTCTCTAGATACATTTCCATTGGTGTGAATATCATAAGCACTAGGACACATGACCACAGTTTTGTCACACTTAGGAAGTGAGCAGTGATTTCCTAGTACTGACTGTTGGATAGTCTGTATTGAGACGCCCAGTTGTCCTGTAGGAAAGTCATTTTATAGCCCTTTCCTCCCCTCTCTTCAGGTCAGGATCCTAAGGCTAGCTGGTGGCTTTACACTTGCTACTAACTTCTTCTAGCACATTCCCCGCTATGTTTTCCTTGTCAGTGAGGCTGTGGCTAGTTCGAGCTCACTCTGAACTTGGCTCCCTTGCTATGTCTGGATCTCTTCAAGCAGTTTCTTTTTTCTTTTCTTGTCTGATACTTAGTATTAAGGTGAGGTTATATAGTATTTAAAGCTATACATACATACTGTTTAAACTAGCTCATTTAAAGCCTTGCTTACTGATTTATTCACTGTAGTAAAGAGCTAGGATCAACCTAGATGTCTGTCAAGACCTGCGTGGACAATGAACAGTTGAGGTGTGTGAATATTTGCGTGCTTGGGTGCATATTTAATGAAATACTATTCAGGTCTAAAGAAAAATGCAGCCACAGAGTTTGTGTGAAAATGGATTAGGATATATAATAATAAGCAAGGCACACAATCTCAGAAAAAAAAACTGCATGTTTTCCTTCATATTTGGAACCTAGCCAGTATGTATGTAAGCAGTGTACATGCGGGTACAATATAACTTGTTGAAAAGAAAGTAAGGCCGGGCGGTGGTGGCATATGCCTTTAATCCCAGCACTTGGGAGACAGAGGCAGGTGGATTTCTGAGTTCGAGGCCAGCCTGGTCTACAGAGTGAGTTCCAGGACAGCCAGGGCTACACAGAGAAACCCTGTCTCAAAAAAAAAAAAAAAAAAAAAAAAGAAAAAGAAAGAAAAGAAAGTAAGAATTATCCCTAAATATTAGGGGAGAAGGAGGGACTGAATGCAGGTAATGAATACGAGTCGTGAATTAGGATAAAATGTCAGTTATTTCTAATTTTTGACTGTCCTAGATTTTTTTGTTCTTGATTGTGGATAGATGCATATATATTCAATAGTAAAAATGTAAAATCCAGTGAGAAGATTGACAGCTTCAGAATGTCTATTCTAACTGTCTAGAAGTTCATTGAGATGTGTAGACTTTGGGTCTGGTTAATTTTGTTGTGTCATTCTCAAGTTTTTAATAATAAACTTAATTAAAAAAGCTTTAGTGGTTGAATGAAAAAAGTGAAAGTATGACATAAAGATGATTTATTTATTTAATATATGTAAGTACACTGTCGCTGTCTTCAGACACACCAGAAGAGGGCATCAGATCTCATTACGAATGGTTATAAGCCACCATGTGGTTGCTGGCATTTGAACTCAGGACCTTTGGAAGAGCAGTCAGTGCTCTTAACCGCTGAGCCATCTCTCCAGCCCGATAATGTAATTTTAAAAATATTATTTTTGTTGTACATTAGTGCATTTATAGTTTGAATTAGGGTGAATATAATGCCAGGTCATTTCCTTATTTGTGTACTAGAGTTTGAGCAAATAAAGTGTTCAAGGCTGCATTAAGAAGGTATAAATTTTGGTTTGTATTTGTTTGGTTGTAATGTATATGATAAAACTTCTAACCATAAGGTATCTTATTTCAGTAATACCTTTTCTAATTGTATCCATTGCTTAAAGTAATTTTGCACTGGGGCAGTATAGAATACCTTAAAAAAGCTTCATAGACCAGCAAGGTGGCCGAGCTGAAAGGCATGAAGGCCTGACTGATCTCTGGAACCCACGCAGTGGGAGGAGAGGAGCTGCTCCTGCAGGTTGTCCTCACTGCTAAAGAAGTGAGTGTGATTTCAAGATTCCTTCCTGCACTGCACACTTGCAAGGATGCTGAGTCCCCCTAGCTTTTTTGATGACTGTGCTCCATGAGTGCAGTTGTGTAGGAAGCTACTTTGAGACTTAGGGCCAGAGCCATGACAGTTAGGGAAGTATTGGAAAGTAAACTGCCGGCCGCTTAGAGAGCAGATGAGAGCCCAGGCAGAAATTGTAGAAATATGCAGATACTTGGAAGAGAAGTCAGCTGACAAAGACTGTGTTTCAGAGAAAAGTAGATGGCTGGGGAATATGGCTGGTTGCTAGGGACTCGCGCATTTTGGGAGAGGAAACATTTCTTTCTAGATTATGTAATGTTGAGGTCTTTGGGAATAAAAATTAAGAGAAGGAATTCTCTGCACCATAAAAAGAAGCCTCTTCAGGTCGTAGAGAAAAAGAGGGTAGGAGAAAGGGAAGATGGTTGGGCAAGCGCCCCTCCCCCTTGTCTCCTCTCTGGAGTGCAGAGGTCACAGTAGAGCACAGATGTGGCTTTCATAGTTTTGAAAGCAAGAATGTCAGCCACAGCGTGTGTTTTCCGATTCCCGCTCAGAAAACTCCTAGACTTGCTGCTCTGTCACTTGCGTTCAGAGAGGAGTTACTGTGGCCACCATATATGAAAATGTGGGAGGGAATTTGTTTCAGAGGTTGCTTTTGAGTACAGTATCATATTCAGCAAATGGGAGAGAAATCCGTAGAACCCACTCAGAAAACCCAACTTTCTTTCTTTTTTTTTTTTAAAGAAAGCATTTTCTTTCTTTTTTTTTTTTTAAGATGTATTTATTTATTATATGTAAATACACTGTAGCTGTCTTCAGATACTCGGGAAGAGGGCATCAGGTCTCCTTACAGATGGTTGTGAGCCACTGTGTGGTTGCTGGGATTTGAACTCAGGACCTTTGGAAGAGCAGTTGGTGCTCTTACCCACTGAGCCCTCTCACCAGCCCCAAAAATTCAACTTTCTTGACAGTAAATAATCTCTTATTTCATGACACTTAACCACATACTGAGTGGTTTCCCCTTTCTGATTTGTAGTTTGTTTTTAGTGCTGTGATAAAGTTGCCCTTTTTCTCTGCATTTCTGAAACTGCACAGCATAGTGCTGATTAATTATGCATAGAATCTTGGAATATTGCACCTAAGCCTGTAAAGTGAGAATGTGTTATGTCAATAATGCTTGTAATTAATATGGAATTATTCACTTTGCCCTTGTGGTTTAGAGTGGATTGGTGTGCGCCAGTATGGGAAAGGCATGACCGAAGTCTCTCATTCAAATTCATGGTGAGACGGATAGATAATTGAAAAAACGTGTTAACACATGGAATCCTAAGCGTAACTTGGCTGCTTTAGGGTAAATGTGAGTGTTTGTGATCAGTGAAGCCTCAGACCTTTCTTGGACCTGTCTGTCCCGACTTTAGAGCCACATACTTTACACAGGACGTGTACACACCTCATCACTTAATTGTGCAGTTAGCATAGAAGGAACATGGTTGCTGGGATTGGCCATCAGCCACAGCCAAACCTTAACTGTCCCTTTTACTTAGAATTAAACCTCTACAAATGACTCACTCTTTGAGTGCCTTGAGCACCCTCACCCCTTTAAATGAGGATTATAGTAACAAGAATCAGTAACTGTGGATACATTAAACACCTTCTAGCTTAAAATAGTGAGCTCGTTTAATCACGACGTTAACAGACACACAGGTGCCTGTGTTTTACATTCAGTTTTGGCTCCTGTTAGGAGAGAGACCCAAGATAATCTGTGAAGCAGTCTGAAGATATTCTTTCTTGATTTTAAAAATAAAATTTTAAATTATTAGAAATGGATTAAGTTGACAAATTTATGACTTGATGTTTTGATAATACATTGTAATGTGGCCATAGCAAGATTATTAATAGTTGTATTCCTTCACACATGTGCCATTGTTCCCACCATTGGCTGTACTAATTGGCATTCCCTCCAAGTGTCCAGGGTTCCACTTCCGTTTCCGTTGTCGTCTGTTACTTCTTCAACAGTAGTCAGCTAGGACGCGTGAGGAGATGGATTTCTACTAGCCTGCTACTTAATTTTTTTTTTTAATGTACCTGCTGGCTGTTTTAACATTTTCATGTTATTTTATTTTTTTGTGGACAAGGCTATATTTCCTGGCTGGCCTCTAAGATAGAGATCCTTCTGCGTCTGCTTTTGAAGTGCTGGGATTATATCCTCGTGCCCCCCACGCCCTGCTGCCTGATGGCCACACTGAGACGTGTCCTCCAGTCCTTTCTCCAGGTTTCTTTTGCTGTTGATGCTCTTTAAATGTTTAGAATGTCAGCTTCATAGTAGATGGGATTAGAAAATGTTTCTACCCATTTCATTGGTTGCTCTGTTACTCTTGATCATTTGCTTTGCTGTGCATAATCTTTCTAGAACTTTAATGATTTATCCCGTAGTCAGTCATCTTACTATGCTTTATTTGAATTAGTTTTTAAAATGAGCAGGATTAGCATGGCTGCATTTTAGAACTAATCCCCATGTTAACAAATGTGTCATTTCCTTTGCGATGTTCTTTTAAAAGAAAACTTTGCAACCATCCTGTGAATGATCTAGAGTGATGTGCAGCTGTTCCAGCGCAGAGCCCCCTCTGTCACTCCCTGCTAGCATGCTGTGTATTTAACTGGCTTGCTTTCTGGTTTGCTGCAAGTGAGCTGGGCTAGTGAGTCAGTAAGGCCGTTCCCTGCTTCCTGTCTGTTGTAGGAGGAATTTAGCTTGACAGTAACTGTGATGTTTTAGGTGGCAGGCAGATTAGTAACAAGCTTAATTTTTTTAAATTTAGTCTTTGGCCATCTAACCTCATGTCTGAGGTAACTGAAATTATAGAGCGAGCCTGGTCCACCACACCTTCTCTCCTTCCGTCTGCCTTCTTCCTCCTCCTCTGTTTTCATCTCCGGGTGTTAAAGGATTGAGCCAGGCTGTGATTAATCAGTGCCTGCCCTGCTCTGTAACAAAGAAACCCCAGCAAGTGGTTGCATTGCTTCCTGGCAGCACTTCTGAGGCTGAGGCAGGAGGAGTGCCACAAATTTGAGGTCAGCTTGCACTATACAGTAAGTTTTGTCTCATGAAATCAAACCAAAACTGAACCAGGTTGAACAAAAACAACCAGAAACATGTTTCTTTGTAGAATTTAGATTTTTTTTTTTATTTTAGACTCTTTTCTAGGGCTGCCCTTGATTGGTGACAGTGAAGGACAGCTGCCGAGGAGATGCGGAGGGGGCGGGATTACTTGTTACTATATTTACACTAACATTTTTGGGGAATGCTTAGCATTGACAAGTGTGTGCATTTTGGTCTTCCTAAAAACCATAAATTAGAGCTTTCTAGAATTGAGGCTAATTAGAAAATGTTATTTTAAGCTGGGCGGTGGTGGCACATGCCTTTAATCCCAGCACTTGGGAGGCAGAGGCAGGTGGATTTCTGAGTTCGAGGCCAGCCTGGTCTACAGAGTGAGTTCCAGGACAGCCAGGGCTACACAGAGAAACCCTGTCTCGAAAAACCAAAAAAAAAAAAAAAAAAGTTATTTTAATTTCGCAACAATGAATTATCTTTTTTTGTTTGTTTTGTTTTGTTTTGGAGACAGGATTTCTCCATGTAGCCCTGGCTACCCTGGAACTCTCTATAGACCAGGCTGGCCTTGAACTCAGAGACCTGCATCTGCCTTCTGAGTGTTAAAGGTGTTTGCCACCACCGCTCGGCCTTTGAAGTCTTTTTTAAGCGTTAATGTTATTTATTTATTTATTTATTTATTTATTTATTTATTCATTCATTCATTTATTTATTTATTTAATTTTTCGAGACAGGGTTTCTGTTCTGTGTATCCCTGGCTGTCTTGAAACTCACTCTGTAGACCAGGCTGGCCTCGAACTAAGAAATCCGTCTGCCTCTGCCTCCCGAGTGCTGGGATTAAAGGTGTGTACCACTGCTGCCCGGAAGCATTAATGTTTCAATCCTGCTATTAACACCATAGTTTACAGGGATGTACGATCATTGTAGCTAGAGGAAAAACAAAAAGACAAAGAAAGCTACGACAGAAGCTGTGAAGAGCGTTATCAAACCGACGTTTCCTGCAGTAACCTGCAGCTGCGTGTTTGTAGTGTCGGGGCGTACTCAACCAGGAAGGGTCTTTAGGAGCTGCAGGAGCTGCTCTCCTAGTCACCACTTCTGTAAGGCTCCCTAGATACTGTCTTAAAGTCATGGACTGCTGACAGCTCTCTGTGTTCTGTCCTAAGAACCAGAGAGTGCTTTCCTACTGTCCCACCAAAGGAACTATCAGTTTCAACAAAGCTGTCCTTCCCTACTTCATAGTTTTGTTGCTGTTGCTCATTTTGATTTCTAAAATCACATGTCCACTAGTACCATGATGGTGCTGTTCCCTGCTTCATTACAGACATTATCTCCTGTCCTTCCCTACCCCGTCCTTCACCTTGGTATTCATGGCATGGTCTCCATGCTGGCCTCTAGTCCTGTTTTAGCCAGGACTACAGCCGTAGTTGCCCTCACCACCTTCCCCTTAACTGCCTCTGGCCAGCACCTCTATGACAGTCTCCCTGTTATCATAGCTTCTACCATGGCCAAACTTCCTCAACCTCTAAATTTCTGTCATAACTCAAATGTTGCCATATCCGTTCCTATGAGCTCTTTGTGATTGGTGGACCGCACATCTTGTTGAGAAGGGGCCTTTCACTCCACAGTAAGGCCCCATAACAAATAGTGTGATATTTCTAAGTTGCGTGTGGTGGCGCTTGTCTTTCATCCCAGCACTTGGGAGGCAGAGAGGGGAAGACCTCTGAGTTCGAGGCCAGCCTTGTCTACAAAGGGAGTTCCAGGACAGCCAGGGCTACACAGAGAAACCCTGTTTTGAATAAACAACTACAAAAATGATGTGATATTTCTAAATGGAACCTTTCTAGCTGAATGGTGATCATCAGATTGTGAAAGCGGACCCTTTTACTTTGCTTTCCAGTTTTGCCATACTTTTCAAAGTAGTCTCAAATTTCTTTCTCAGTCTTCTTTTAATACTACCAATAAAAATCTTTTTCATTGTTAGGTGGCCACCAAGTGTCCCAGAATCTACTCTAAAAACAGTGCTCTTTGGTTCCACTGCACCTAGTCAGCTTGGTGTGGTTGAGTATAGATTGTGTGTCCACCTACAGGCTGCAAGACCAAAGCTGCTTGATGGTTTCTGTTAGGGTGTGTGTACCTGTGCGTGATGTGCTGAGGCTGACGGCGGTATAGGATGTGTCTTCTACCGTTCTCTACCCTGTTTATTTAGGGTTGACTTTTATGTGTATGAGTGTTTGCCTGTATTTGTACCTTGTGTATGTTTGGTGCTTGTGGTCAGAAGAGGGCAAGGTTGGATGCCTAGAACTGGGTGCTGGGAACTGGACACAGGTTCTCTATGAGAGCTACAATTCTCCATATCCTCCACCTTAACTTGAGACAGGATCTCCTAGTGAGCTTGGAGTGCATTGCTCCAGCTAGATCCTCTGGAATCTGTCTCCCCTCCAACCTCAGTGCCAGAGTTAGAGATGTGTGAGATGTGTACCATCATCATCCCTGTTTGTTTATGGATGCTCTTCTCTTAAACCTATCCCTTCGGGCTGGGGAGGTGGCTGTGTGGGTAAAGTGCTGCCCATGCAAGTGTGTAGACTGGAGTCTAGGTCCCCAGAAACGACAGAGAAGCTGGGCAGCTTGCCTGAAAGCCTAGCTCTCAGGAGGCAGAGACACAGAAACCCTGGGACAGGGGCAGGTAGACTAGCTGCGTCATCAAGCACCAGGTTCAGTGCTCTCATTACTGAACCGAGAACCAGAGAGCAGGCTTCCCCTACCTCAGTGAACACAGGCAGAGCGATTGAGGACGGTAGACATCACCAGCCTCTAGGAGCTGCATGCATACACATGCACATACACCCACTCACATGAACATATGCACACACAGTGTGCCTGGATGCACATGCAAACACACATAATGCACACGCACAGAACCCCTGCTCCCATATAAAAAACACCACCCCTATTCTCTAATTTCAAAGTTCACATGACCAGTAACCAACTTTTTCACCCACCTGGTTCCTTTGAATCAAGGCACTTCCCCCACTCTGGTGATGGTGGATGGAGGTGATGGCTGGAGTTGGGCTGGGGCTTGGGAGAACCAGAGAGCAGTTTTACCTTCATTTTGAGATTTTTCTTTCTGTTGTTGAAAAATTAATGTTCAAAAAATTAATCTCAAAAAACCATTTCAAATTAATGTCATTAAAATTGTATTTGTTTTTAACCAGAGGCAAACGCATCATTAAAAAGATAATCATTTTTTCCATAAAACAAAGATTTAAAAATAAGAATACTCAGTATTGGTGAGAATATATTGAAAGAAACTTTATAAACTTTATAACTATATAAACTTTATCCAGAAAGTAACTTTACAGGGAGTACCAAATTCACACTTTTTATCTAGTATATTTTCAGAAACAATTTTAAAGAAAAATGATTCAGACACAGATTCATTATCAGAGATTTATGTCTAAAAGTGTCCACTGTGGCAGTATTTATAATAGAAAAATGACTGGGGAAAAAGAATGCATGCAGTAATAGTACAACTAAATCTAGTGTGGAAACACAGTGGGTTGGGAGTGTGTGACATTGCTAGCCTAGAACAGATTACAGAGCAGCAAGAGAAGTGAGCCAGAAATAGTAAGTATACATGAAAAATGAAAATAAGAATGTTGATGGTCTTTTTAATGAAGTATTTGTTATATTTGAAAATGTGAACCCATGGTATGAGCCTATCACATGACTTAGTGTTAAATGCACTAAATTCCGAGTCATGCCTGTCCCCTTCCCCCAAAGCAATTGTATTCTATGTTAGCAGAGTGGCATCTAAGGTAGAATTATAAGCTGTCGTTAGTTTTTATTTACATGTTTGTCCCTTCATTAGTTTTTGTATAAAGAACTATGCATTTGTAAGACAAGTGAAGAACATTAAACAATTTTATCAGAACAGTAACAATGTTAACTAACTTGGCTTTAAACCTCTGTCCTGTTACAAATTTACCCCCGTAAATTGCTTTTTGACCTCCACACTCATGCCGTGGTATGTGTGTAAACACAAATACACATGAAATAAAATATAGAACAAACCGAGTGACCAAGAGGATTGCTGCTCTTTGGTAATTAGCTTCCTAATGGTAAAAGATCAGCACAAGCCAGATGAGGCAACGTTAAGGGTGTAATTAACAGATGTGGGAAGTCAGAAAGCTGATCAGGACTTTAAGGCCATCTTCAGTTAACACAGCAAATTTGAGGCCAGCCTGGGCTTCATGCTCCCTGGCTCGGAACAAGCAAGCAAGCAAAGGCAGAAAAAGACAAGTGCTGAGATATGCTTTGATATGTTGTGAGAGAAAAGAAATGAAATTGAAGTAGTTATTGCAAAACTACTGAGAGGTCTGAACTAGATAGGACCAGAGTGACTGACCACTTCACAGTGACTTGTGACACAGGGAACAGCATGGGAAAGGCCCATTCTGGGACCAGAAGAAAGGCCATTGTGGCTATAGTATGGTGAGTTGAGGTGAAAATAGCATGAAAGGAGGTAGGCGGAGCCAGACCACAGGGACCACAGGCTGCCAAAACAAGCTTATACTAATGCTAGGTAGTTTGGTGACATTAAGGAAATTAGCATAACCTACTTTTTAAAAAAAAGATGGCCCCAGTTGCTGGCTGTAAAATCATTGTAAGGCAGGAGGCACTAACAGTGACAGGAATTAGTGTGGCCAGAGGGGTTGAGCAACAGAGCTTTGAAACAAGGACAGTTGCAGGTGGAGCTGGTGGTCTTGCTGAGGATTATCCAGGAAGCAGCAGGGAGATGGGAGTTAAAGTGCCACCTGAGATTTGGATTTGAGCAACTGGGAAGGAAGTATTGCTATTTATAAAGGTGGCCTAGAGGGTCAGCCAACTCTGGGGGTTAGCGAGAGTTCTGATTTGGCACATTGAATAAACTATCTGAAGTGAGATCAAGGAGACTGAGAGGGACAGTGATATTTTGTCCACCCCACCCAGTTTTTTTCCTCGTTGGTTTTGTGCAACAAGATTTTAAAACTGGTGTACATGGAGCTGTGTTGCGGCCAGCTCTCTGGAGGCTTCCCATGTCTCCCATAGACCTGGGCAGCGGGCTCTTTGGATCCTGCATGAAGGAGAGAGAGCAAACACCAGGCAGGGACCTGCTTCTTTGGGAGAAGTTAGCTTGACAGAATGCCCCAGTCTCAGTTAACAG
>JADRCC010576827.1:0-25679 GCA_019843855.1 Hylomyscus alleni
CATTCTTGGGGTTATTATACCATTAAGATCATTGTTGTGATTCATAGGCATTATAGATATGTGGGACTGTTGGTTGCCTCCCTCATTTTCAAGCTTGCATGGTACCTTCTGGTATCATAAGCTAGACCTCAGGAAGGAGACATTTCAACTTAGTGACCACTGAACATGATTTCTGAAGTACACAGTGTCTTCAGCAAGAGGAACTTAACTTTCCATTTCTAGAACTCAGGCAAGGGCAAGTACAATAGGCTGAGTGTTCTTAGACTATGTTGGCCAACAATTTAAAAGGAGTCATCACATGTTTGGTGATCTTTGGCTCTTAGCAGAAGTACCATCAGCCAAGGTAAGAAATATTCATTCAAACATTATATGTATAGTTATAGCTGGAGTTATGTGTATGATAATGTTTTGGGTAGTTAACAACAGTTAAAAATATGATTCCTTGTGATATGACTGATTTTTAAGGCAAAGAGAATTATCTCTACTAAAGAGTCTTCTGAGACTCATTTCATTAGCAAGAAGAGAGAGGAAAAGACAGTTTGTTTCTCTCTGTGTGTGTCTCTCTGTCTCTCTGTGGCTCTGTCTCTGCCTCTTCTGCTCTTACACACACAAACACACACACACACACACACACACACACACAAACACTCACACAACGAATATCTAGAATTAGCAGAATAATGGAAGGAAGTAGCCATAACAAAAAGTCAATTAAATCAGTGCTATAAAATTTTAATCCTGTAAACTAATTGAGAATTAAAATTGTTCTGTGAAGCCCACAATAACCTGGCATGGAGAAGTAGATTTTACTTTCACCTTTAGTTTTCCTTTTCTCATCTTTTCTGGAGCTTTTATTTAGAGTAGGGGCATTCACTGAAGTATGAAATGCAATAAGGATCATGTGTTTTTCTTTTAAACAAATATATCTAAGGTATGTTATAGCACAACAGAATATTTATTTTTAATATTGACTCTCACTGACTATGCATGGTGGTACATATCTTTAATCCCAACACTCAATAGGCACAGGCAGGTAGTTTTCTGTGAGTACCAGGTAAGGTAGACCTACATAGTGAAAGTCTGTCTTAAAAGTAAATAAAAATAAGCAAACGAATAGATAAAAGTAATAAAGACTATTACATTTGCAGCATGTAACTGAAGTCCCTCCCTCCCTCCCTCCCTCCCTCCCTCCCTCCCTCCCTCCCTCTCTCTCTCTCTCTCTCTCTCTCTCTCTCTCTCTCTCTCTCTCTCTGTGTGTGTGTGTGTGTGTAAGAGTAAGCAGTTAAGAGAAGGAACAGAAAACACCTGAGGAGATTGATTCCTTACTCTCTTGTTTTCTATACTAGGAAAAACATAGATTCTATATAGGACTATGGTGGTTTGAACAGTGCCCAAAGATGCCCTGAACTTATCAGAAGCTGTTAATAAAATTCTCATGGTGGTGAATAAGTTAGAAGTTTGAGATCATGACTAGGAGTATCATGTATGTGTATCTGGCCAAGTGAAACTGAGACCTTGGAGGAATGAAACCAGAGACGAGAAAAAGAGAGGAGTCGGGGCTTAGTGTGGAGTGCTGTTGGACTGGGAGCATAGATAGCCTCTGGAACCTGGAAAAGGAAGGATCCTACTCTTCCCTAAATCCTCTACTGAGCATCTGTGAGATGCTCTTAAACTCTAGAAACATAAGAAAATCACAGTGTGTTCCTAAAAGCTGCTCAGCTAGGGATAACTTATTATAGCAGGAATAAGAGACTGATATTGGGATGCAGATGAATAAATGATGAATTGATGCGTTCAATAATCCAGATTTCCACATTTGTGATAAATGAATATACCTCTGTTGCATATATGTGTGGCCTTCTCAGAGTTAGTAATAAAAAAATACATGTTGCGCCTCTATATTTTCTTACTATGTGTTTTAGAAGTTATTCTCACCTGCAGTTCCAGGTATAGTCTAAGCACTGAGTTTTTTTTTTTTTTTTTTTTTTTTTTTTTTTTTTTAGATGAGAGACTGGTAGGAGATATCTAAAGCATGCTTGCTTGGGTGAGATGTTTGAAAAATTGGAAATGATAATGAACCACTTTTATCCTCTCCATAGTATTATGGTGTGGAAACTCGAAGTCAAAAAAGATCTTGTTGTGGTATTGGCCCTGGGTTAGGGCAGGTTAGAAGACAGGCTTAATGTAAGAGATTCTATGAGCCTGACAGGCAGCAAATGCTGAAGATTCATTAGCAGGGTAAAAGCCCATTAAATATCATAGAACCATTCTTCTGTAAGCTGTTCAGTTCACTCCTTACATAAAGAAATAAGTTTTATAGCTTATTCAGAAAATAATTGGATTTTAAAAACCCTAAAATTAATTATAATATAAAATTACTGCATTTTTCCCTTAAACAAAATAGAGTAGTAAAATTTTTAGAGTCTTAACTAAAGACATCTATTTATCCATATAAACTTCCACTTCAAACAAGTTCACATTTTAATACTTCTTAAAAGTCTCCTTTTTAAAGAAACCCTAAACCTTACTATTATAGCTAAAATGAGATTAAAAAATCAATCTAATATAAATTGAATCATTAATTAAGTCAATTTTAAAAGAAATAATTCAATTTCATTAAGTAATTGTTACACTGATATTATAAAGTGTGTGGATTCCTGTAATTAAAAAGCATTGGATTCCATATGACCATTTATCTTTCCCCTTCTTTAAGCCATTTTGGTAAGGTTCTAAAACAGAATTTAATTAAATACTGAAACAAAGACGTAAGTCAAAATTAAAATTCTAGAGACAAAGTTACTAGCAAATAATTTAAGGAGTTTCCTTCCAATATTTAAAGGAACTACAGCAAAGTTGAATCAATGTAAAATTTTGAAGATCCAGGCAATAGGACTGGAGCTATTAAAGTCATTTATCCTCTCTGTCACCTCCCTATCCCCAAGTAAAAAGATTCTCTTCTAAACGTTTTAGACGAACATTTATTAGGTGATTGACATTTTCCTAAGATTCTAGATTCGAGCTTATTTTTGACTTATATCTTATTTATAGATAATAAAGCAGCCATTTGGAAGATCATAATTTTGAGACAAGACTTTTTGAGGCTACAGACGCTTACTCTCACTCTGTGCTGGTGGTGATCTTCATCCGAGTGTAAGCTTTACAGAGGTTCAGTCACCACGTCTCTGAAAGAAGAATCAACTCTAAGTGTGCTAAAAAAAAAAAAAAAAAAAAAAAATGAAGTAGAATATCAGTGGACAGGTGGTATCTTCGGAAAATGGATCTGATAAGTAATTGGTTATTTTCCCTGCAGTCTTCCGAAATGGTAAACTGTAAAAGAGAGGACAACTGACTTCTGTGAGGTGGCATAAAAGAGTGGGAATCAGTTTTTATTCTTCTCTACCTTAAGCTTGTATGCCCTGGTTACTATTTTATAACACATTTTAGAGAAGATGCCTCTTCACACAGATTTGTAAACTGTGTGCACATGTGAAGTTATACTGTTACTCTCTTACTTTTCTACAAACAATTTTCAGCTTATGCTATTTTCTCACTTTCTTTTGCCTTAATGGATGTATTTATCTGAATGACTTCCATCAGTGATTTCATCCACAGACCTGCATCTTTAAGGAGGCTTTGACTGAGCCTCCTGTTTTTGCCTCTCTCCAATAATTTGGACCACAGCAGCTAATTGCAGTGTCTAATTGTGTCCTCAATTGGCTGATTGCACCCACAATTAACTAAATATAAGCACCAAGAATCGTGGTACATTCAATTTTATGCCTCAAAGATAGCCTGTGTGAGAAAGTTGGCAGTTAGCTATCTTCAAGAAAACAGACTTGGAATTGTGGGGCTAATTTAAAGCTTCCAAATACTTTTTGGCTAGCACAGTCCATAAAACTGGTACTATCTTAGCTGCATGATTAAGAATATAGAAATCTGGATGAGTTGCATAGTATCCATAGTCTTAGACAACTGTTAGCAGTGGCATGAGATTACATCTCATCATAGTTCTGATAATTTGCTTGAGTAGCTCTTGAAATTACGGTGCAGACCAATGTGTGTGCAATCAGAGCAGGCAGGCAGGGAACTGGGACCTCCACATATTTTCATCTGACAACAGATTGGATTGCCCTTCCTTAGCAATTGGAAAGGCCTCTTTGAGGAGTTAGCTGCAGTGATGCATTTGAAATGCAGGTGCTTCTGCAAACCAAGTGTCTCCAGAATGGGCTGGAAAGGCAACTTAACCCTCACTCTTGAAATCAGGCTGAAGGTGCCAGAGAGTTCATGTCTGACGTGGCTTGGTATTGAACTGAAAATGAGCTCATCATTCGAACATGAGCTTATGTCTTGGGCAGATGTGCCAAAGTTAATACTCATTGAGCCATTGCTTTGGTACAAATTTAAACACAAAGTTTTCCAGTTTGTTCAGCAATTTCTAGAAAGTGGTTTTGAAAGTAAGTCATGAGCTGTTTAATAAGAAAACAAATCAAACGTTTCTCAAACTTTTGTATGGTGGTTGCATAGAAGTATGAAGAAAAGCAGAGTGTGTAGAAGAAATTCCCAGACTTTCTTTCTATCTATAATTTTACACTGAGAAACTTCCAGTCCTCTGCCATCATTTTCATTATATTCATTGTTTTATGGTTTCATTGGTGACTCTCACTGTTTCATGTCATGTGGAAATGCATAATTGATGGTGTCCTAATCTTTGGCTAAGTGCAGATATTTATATCTCATTTGCAATACAGATTAATGTTTTTCTATTATATGACATGGCTACACTTTTCTATGAGTCTGAGCTGACATTCTAAATCTTTTCAGCTACTTAAATCATGTATGTAATGTACTTTCCACCCTGATTCTACTCATGTATGAGTCTTTTGCCATCAACTTGCTATAGAATAGTCTTTCATATTTCTTCAAATGATGATATGAGCTTAAGAAAATATTCTCTTACCAGTTATAGATAACCCTGAAGGTAAAATGTGAATAAAAATTCTAAATTTAAAAATGTATAAGTATATGCTAAGCCATTTACTTCTCTAGAGTGTGAATCTTGACAGTCACCATAACAACATAAAAGAAAGGATATAGAAAGGACTGGGGCAGTATCTGAATGAAGTTCTCAATTAGTTGATTTTAATGTGGCCACTTTAAGGGTCTTATGTGACTTAATTACATTTCTAATGCTTTGATAGGATACCATGACCCAACATATTAAAGAAAGTGTTTCATTTGTGGCTTCTAGTTCCAAGGCTTAGAATGCACGATGATTATGACAGAGAGCATGAGAGCAGCCAGACAAACACCATAATGGAGTAGTAGTGAAGAACTCACCTTTTCAAACACAACTATGAGCAGAGAGACCTAACTTAAAGTCTGCCACCAGTGACATACTTCATCTAACAATGTCACACCTCCCTTTCTTCTAAAACAGTTTTACCAACTGGGGACCAACTGCAAAAGTATATAACTATGGGTGATATTCACTTTCAAACCACTACATAATATATAGTGTACAATTTAGGTTAAATATGCAAAGTGCAAGCTTATCCTAGGAATGCCAGATTTATTTGTAGAGTATATGTGAGTGAATTGTTCATTGAACTGAAAGGAAGAGTTGGCCTATAAGTTTGTTTCCATCTGACAAATGCAGAAGGAAAGACTCAGAGACAGAATAGTCCATGAGAAAAATAGTTTTCAGTGAACAGGAGGCCTTGGACTTAACTAGTTCACGGGAAGCTTCAAGTTCACATTAAAAACCAGGATCCCTGAAGTCCTCACCTGTTATATACTCTGCTAAGGACTAATTCTGTTAGTACTAATAACATAGATATATTCATGAAAAGGAGGTATCTCATTATTTTTAGGAAGAACAATTTTCCATGGCTCAAACTTCGAATATTTTCTCGTGTTGCACAAAGGTTGTTGGATACAGATCATGTATATGCAGTATGAAACTTTTTTGAGATTTAAGCCTTGAGAGATAACACTACAGAGGTAGCTACATTAGGGCTTGTACAGATCATACAACATCACTAGTTTCCTAGCTAACCAGGATCTCTTGGACTAGTCATCCTTTGATGCTTACCTCTTATCTTGTAGTATCATCTTACCAGAACTTTCTTAAGTAACTCTGAGAAAGCTTGAATAAGAGCTTGTGAGATTGTGGGATTTTAAGGAAGCTTATGAACTTCAAATGGAACTTATGGCAATTTAAAATTCCCTTTGCTTCCTCAGATATGATGTGGCATCTCAAATCTGTCACTAGAGGAACAAAATGGCCCTTCTTCACTTAGAAGTTACCCTCTTGTAGCAAGTAAATTTCTTTTTATAATCTATGAGAGGAAGTGCTCTGTCTTTAATAGTAAGCTCGGAGCTGTCACTTATTTTTGGCATAATTTAAAGCCTTTTAAATACTTATTTTTAATTTTAATAATTTTGGAGGTGTTCATTTGTGCATTAAAATTCAGGAAGCTGACATAGCCCTCAGCTTACCTTCAGGGCAAAACTGTGCAAGACATGCTTCTATGAGATAATTTGTTTCCTAATTGGCATCCGTTTGCTGAAATACAATTAAAGTTATTGCTCTAATATTAACATCAACATCTTGATTGCTCTATAAAATATGAATATTTATAATTTTTTCTTCCAATGAAGATGTCTTTTAGCACTCTAATTTTGGGTTTTGGCAGTTTCTTATTTATTCAGACTTTTACTTTTTTCCACACTAGTAATGACACAAGAAAGGACTAGGCTGCTGGCTGAAGTTCAGGGTACCTCAGGGTTAGAGCAATTAACCTTAGAAAAGCTGTTAGAAGTGTCATTGTTGAGGTACTTCCTTTTCTTTCTAGAAATGGACTTGAATATCTAGGAATGGAATCATCATATTTTTAGTTTGCATCATCATTATATGAACTGTTTAAGTGTGATGATTTTGGTGTTCCATATTTAATAAAAACAATGTCTTACATATGTCCTACCTCTCAATGTATATAATAGGCATCCTAGTTTGCTTCTCTGCTTCTGGGGCAAAGCATGCTATTTTTATAACTCCAAGCAACAGTCTATTAATGGCAGAAATCAGGGCAAGGACACAAGGTAGAAATATAGAGCCAGGAACAAAAGCAGAGACAATGGAGTGATGCTTCCTCTTGTGTTACTTCTGGCTTGTTTACCTACAGTTACATGGTCAGATCTAAGGATGGCATTGCCCATAGTGGTATGAGGGTTATGTACATCAATTGAAAATCAAGAAAATATCTCACAAACATGGCCATAGACCAATCTGCTAGCAGCAATTCCTCAGCTGAAGTTTGCTCTTCTCAGATATGTCAAGTTGATAACCAAGATGAACTACTCTGTAGGATTTCCATCAATTTCAGGTAGGACTGATCCAGAAACATAGTATTTTCATAGTAAGTTCTTGGCAACTCAATTTGCACGGTATTTTTTCATGTTTGCTTAAAAGAGAAAACATAAGTACGTAATTCTGCAACTATATTCAATTAAACTGATTACTGTTTATCAGTTAGAAGGTTTACATTACAGTTTTACATTTGTTCACACATTAGATTCTTCTAAAATAGTTTTCAAATTGGAAAAGTAATAGCATGTGTAATTTATGCTGAATATTTTAAATGACAAAAAGTGAAATGTAATAGACAAAGAAATCACAGCTCCTCTCCTGTTTCGATAATTTGTCCTCTGTAGAGAAATTATATTTCTAAATTTGCTCCTCCTTTTTTGTTGTTTCTGCTATGATTATCTAATATCATTAGGATGACCAACTAAAAATAGGTATCTTAATAGAATAAGATGTCCCTCAAGGGTCAGTGCCCTTGACAGACCTGAAGCAAAATGGAGTGTATCTGGGGGCAGGAAAGCTATCTGATGGGAATGTAAGGTTTCAGGAGAGAGAGAAGCAGTGTGTTCAAAGAGTGGAGAAGATGTGGTGGTTTAAAGTCAGTTGTGAAGCAGAGAGCAAATACTATTCCATGTGAAGGAGAGAATAGGTGAAGATAGATCAATTTGGGCCAAAATAATACTAGTCAAAATGGAAGCTTTTTTAATTTATTGTCAGTCAGCAATGGTTTTTTTTTTTCATTTATATTGTTCTTATATTCACCAATGTGTTTAAAAGGAGAATTGAAGACATAGTTAGTAGGGAAATTAGTAACCATCTGGTACAGAGGGAATGAAATGCTCGTGTGCCAAATGCAGGTAAAGAATGTGTTGCCATTGCTCTTTTTAGTGTGCATACCATACTCACTAATAAGTAGATATTAGCCAAAAAAAGCACAAAATACCCCAAGATATAGTCCACAAAACTCAAAAAAGGTCAACAAGCTGAAGGTCCCAAGTGAGGACTCCTCAGTCCCACTTTGGAGGGAGAAGAAAGTAATCACAAGTGGGGGGTCAGGGAGGGACCTAGGAGGGAAAGTGGCCTGGGGTATAGAAGAAGAGGGGAGCACGATCTGGTGTTGGGTAAGGGAAAAAGACTGAAGCCCTGAGGGCCAGCAAAAAGAATGAAACAGGCAACTTCAGGAAATAGAAGGTTATAGGACCCTTCAGAATGCACCAGAGATGTGGAAGGTGAGAAACTCTCAGGACTCAAAAGAGAGGGACCTTAGAAATGCCCAACAGTAGGGAAAGGGAATCTATAGAGCCCACCTCCAACATGAAGACATGGCATCAAACAAGGGAGGGGGTTGCCATCTCACGGTCAAAATTCTGACCCATAATTGTTCCTGTCTGAAAGAACTACAGGAATGGAAATGGAAAGGAGCCTGAGGAAAAGAAGGTCCAATGACAGGCCCAAAGTGGGATCCAGCTCAAGGGAGATCCCAACCAAGGCTTGCCACTATTAGTGAGGCTATGGAGCACTAACAAAAAAGGGATCTTGCATGACTGCCTTCCAGAAGACCTGGCAAGCAGATAAAAGAGTCAGGTGCAGATATTTGCACTCAATCGATGGACAGAAGCTGTTGAGCCCTGTCATTGAGTTAGAGAAGGGTGGAAAGAAGCTGAAGAGGAGGTGACCCTGTAGCAGGACCAGCAGTCTCAATTAACCTGGATCCCTGAGGTCTCTCAAACACAGGACCACCAAACAGGCAGCATACACCAGCTGATATGAGGCCACTAACACATATACAGGAGAGGACTGCCAAGTCTGTGTTCAATCAGAGGTGGTGCACTTAATCCTCAAGAGAGTGTAGGACCCAGGGAGTTTAGAGGTCAGGTGAGGTTGGGGGTGGGAGTGGGGACATCCTCCTGGAGACAGGGATGTGGAGAAGTTATAGGATGTAGAACAGTTGGAGAGTGGACCAGGCGGGGAGGATAAATTCTGGAGTGTAATAAAAGAAAGAAAGAAAGAAAGAAAGAAAGAAAGAAAGAAAGAAAGGAAGGAAGGAAGGAAGGAAGGAAGGAAGGAAGGAAGGAAAAGAAAGGAAAAGAAAACAAACAAAACCCCCCAATAAGGTCAGCAATGTTTTAACTGTGGAATTGTGAACAATTTTTAAAAAGCATAGATTTTGGACTGTAAGATATTGGTATTGACTTATTGAATATAACAATAGATTTGTACATATGTTGACTACATGTGAATTCAGTTTACACTGAAAGGGCCTGAAAACAGCTGTACTGGGAGTGGGGCACATACTACATTTTCTTAACATTTCTTTCCACTAGATGAAATCAAGGAATGTGGGAAAATGCTGTTATCAAGCCTGAGCCAGACAAAAATAAGCCATAAAATACAAATGAACAAAGTACTTAATGAAAAGGCATGTCTACTAAAAGAAACTTACAGAGTCAACTCTGTGTCAACATTAACATGACACTAAGTAAAAATTCTGGACCAAATTAGAATACAGAGACTCTAAGATATCAAGGAGACATAAATGCTTGAATAAAATAATTGAAAATTTGATGATGGATGAGATATTTACATAAACTCATCTTGCTGTCCAATGGGAACCTAATAAAATAATTATACATCTTCTAGATCAGTCATATCTGAGATCGATGGAGATCCTAGCATATATAGAAGAAGGAAAAACAATGGCTTTTGCAAAATAACTACAGTTAGAGAAATTCAATGTACCTCTTTAATACACTGCTTAACCTTGTACCAACAATAATGTAGTACACTGACATTTAGGGCCACCCAGTCATGCACTGCAGTGATGTTGGCAAGGATATTTCATGATCTTCATAATCAATTAGTGGTGCAAAATCCAAATCTTCTGCTCAAGATGAATATAATCTCCAAAATATTTTAATTATGAAGGTAGAAAATAGATGGTAGAATTAACTGTTCAGCTCCAAGACAGTTGATGGAGACCTATTACTCAGTGAAATGCTGAGACTATAGACTAAAGTTTTTTCCTATACAAAGCAATTTTAGGAACAGTCAGCAAAATTTCAGTGAGATAGTTATGAAACCTGATATGTTTGAAGATTAAATAATAAGATGGATATTTCTTGGTTATGCCATGTCATACAAGAAAATGCCCTTGCTGTTAGAAAATCATATTACTTATCTAGGAGTTTGGGTAATCTACTTTCAAATGATTTGGGAGAATATCATTTGAATTGCTTTTGCAGAATTTTCCCATTTCAAAGTATGAGTGTGTTAAAAAGTTCTATATCTTTCTAGAAATATCTTCGTACAAAAGTAGTTGTAAGTATAGAAGTATTTGTTTATATTTTCTCACAGAAATGAGAGGCTGCACATGTGATGTTTCCTTTGGAACGTTCCTCCTAGGGGTAATCTTGGCAATAAATGCATGTGAACATATTTATGAGAAGTTCAGAAGTACTCATTTTTAAAAATAGGAGATTAACCATCTGGTTTTTTGAATCTTTAAAAAAATGGTTATATGATCATATTCTGACCTGGATAGAAAACTTACTGCTTATAATTTGATTGCTTTTTCTTAGGTTTATAACCCTATAAATTCCTTATATATAAGTAGCTTCCCTTTTTGTGGAATTTATTAAAGAATCTTTCACCCAGTACATGGATGTGCATGTGTGTGATTGTGCATGCATGTGTAAGTGTTTGGACCATTGCAATCGCAAAACTTTATGATACTTTATTTTCTGTTTTTATGTTTCATTTTGAAGCAAAATGGAAGAATATTTGTTAATTTAAGAAAAATGCTACTGGCACTAGTGAGGTAGCTCAGTGATTGAGAGTGTTTTCTATGTAATCATGGAGATCTGAGAACCCAAGTAACAAACCAAGCATTATACACAAGTTGTAAGACTAACTCAGAAGGATTCTGACAAGATAATTATTGAGATTTTCTAGTTTCATGCTCAACTGAAAAAATGTGAGCTCTAGGTTTATGGAGAGACAGGGCCTCAAAGGAAAGTGATAGAAGGGAAAACCTGATCCTATCTTCTGGCTTCCATATACAGGCACAGGGACATGAATCCCTACATCACATGTAAATATATTTACACAGATATATACAAACTCTTGTATATACAAATAAATAAATAATCTAAAAAATAACAGCAGAGTCTGTCTGAGGGCTGTAAATTTTTGAACAGTCTTGATGATCATCAGTTATTATTGTACAATTACTTGATATATATTTTTCTATGAAAATAGCTGTGGTTTGTTAAACTCAGAACATAGAGTGACTGCATTTGAGAAGAACTCCAGGGGCAGTTAGACCAATGTCAACTATAACTTAAGTACAGTTGGATTCTTAGTCTTTAAGAAAGTTTAGAAGAGCAGATAGGATATATTTACCACTCTGCAGACTATTTCTCCCAGGATTCCATTTTATAGACTCCCCCAATCTACCACTTGAAACCAAAACTTTAGGACCACGGAGAGCTCCTTCACAACTCAGCATACTAGGAGGAAAGTCAGGGATCAATGGCTCATTCAGCAACTATGATTTCTTATAGTTTAATAAGTATGTCCCAACTCTTACTCTTATGTGGTGACTAAGCCTCTAGTTTATATTATTTCTCATCATACCTTCTGAGAATTCTTTCCACTGCCACTTATCTATTTCCTGTAAATGTTTCTTGCACTAGATAAAAACTACTTGGTCTCAAATACTAGTGTGGAGCCTTATTTTAAAGGATCGATAGCAAAAATACTGGTAATTAAATAAGGATCATGAAAGAAATACTCAACTCAGCTATATGTATAATGCTAATTACGATGTCAGATTGCCCAAAAACCTAGGATGGTAGACTTCCATGACCAATCATACTAAAGACATCACTTTTTAAAATTATTATTAGATGTTTTCTTTATTTACAATATCTCCTTTCCTAGGTTCCCCTCTGATGACTTAGAACGGCGGGACACGTTGGAACATACCACACACTAGGCCCAAACAGTTCCACATGTAAGAGGTTTAATTGAGAGGGAGAGAGGGGGCAGTAGTGGAAAGAGAGGAGAGAGAGAGAGAAAGAGATGGAAGAATGTTCCCCGTATATATATGAGTTCTGATGTAGTGGCCGCAGGTAAAGGTGGGAGATGAGTCCAATGGATTCTGGGAATATGGCAGCCATTGCACTGGCAACAGGTCTCTGAGACCCTCCCATGCGACTCCAGAGGCTTTGGATGCCGTGATGCTAACACCCTCCAAAAATAAAAACATAAAAAAAAAATTTAAAAAAGCAAAAACTAAAACAATCCCCTGTTCCCTCCCCACTCCCTCTGCTCACCATCACCCCCTCCTGCTTACTGGCCCTGGAATTCTCGTATACTGAGGCATAGAACCTTCACAGGACCAAGGTCCTATCCTTCCATTGTCGACTGATTTGGCCTCCCTCTGCTATACACATGCTGCTGGAGCCATGAGTCCCCCCATGTGTACTCTTTGGTAGGAGTTTTAGTCCCTGGGAGCTCTAGGGCTACTAGTTATTTCATATTATTGTTCGTCCTAAGGGGCTGCAAACCTTTTAGCTCCTTGAGTCCTTTCTCTAGCTCCTTCATTGGGGACCCAGTACTTAGTCCAATGGATGGCTGTGAGCCTCTACTTCTGTATTAGTTGGGTACTGTCAGAGCCTCTCAGGAGACAGCTAGATCAAGCTCCTGTCATCCAGCACTTGTTGGCTTCCACAATAGTGTCTAGATTTGATGATTGAATATGGGAAGGATTCCCAGGTAGAGTAGTCTCTGATTTGTCCTTCCTTTAGTCTCTGCTCCATAGTTAGTCTCTACAACTCCTTCCATGGGTATTTTGTTCCCCCTTTTAAGAAGGAATAAAATGTCCACATTTTGGTCTTCCTACTTCTTGACTTTCTTGTGGTTTGTGGTTTGTACTTTGTGTATTCTGAACTTCTGGGCTAATATCCACTTATCAGAGAATGAGTACCATGTGAGATCTTTTGTGATTGCATTAACTCAGGATGATATTCTCCAGATCCATCCATTTCCCAAAGAATTTCATAAATTCATTGTTTTTAATAGCTGAGTAGTACTCCATTGTGTAGATGTACCACATTTTCTGTAATCCATTCCTCTGCTGAGGGACATCTGGGTTGTTTCCAGTTTCTGGCTATTATAAATAAGGATGCTATGAACATAATGGAGCATGTGTCCTTATTACATGTTGGAGCATCAGGGACTAGACAAGGGTGCCTACTCTCTCCCTACCTTTTCAATATTGTACTTGAAGTCCTAGCCAGAGCAATTAGACAACAAAAGGAGACCAAAGGGTTACAAATTGGAAAGGAAGAAGTCAAATTATCACAACTTGCAAATGATATGATAGTATACTTAAGGGACCCCAAAAATTTCACCAGAGAGCTCCTAAATCTGATAAACAACTTCAGCAAATTAGCTGGATATAGAATTAACTCAAGCAAATCAGTGGCCTTCCTCTACACAAAGGATAATCAGGCTGAGAAAGAAATTAGGAAAACAACACCCTTCACAATAGTCACAAATAATATAAAATACCTTGTTCTGACTCTAACTAAGCAAGTAAAAGATCTGTATGACAAGAACTTCAAGTCTCTGAAGAAGGAAATTGAAGAAGATCTCAGAAGATGAGAAGATCTTCCATGCTCGTGGATTGGCAGGATTAATATAGTAAAAATGGCCATCTTGCCGAAAGCAATCTACAGATTCAATGCAACCCCCATCAAAATTCCAACTCAGTTTTTCACAGACTTAGAAAGAGCAATTTGCAAATTCATCTGGAATAACAAAAAACTTAGGATAGCGAAAACTATTCTCAACAATAAAGGAACCTCCGGTGGAATCACCATCCCAGACCTTAAGCTGTACTACAAAGCAATTGTGATAAAAACTAAAGACATTTCTTAACCACTCAAATTATCTGAACTGTGATTTCCTCCAACATATCTCCTTCCATGTCTTTAATGAATACGAATACATGCCCTTTGGAAGCATACATTAAGCTTGATAGGAAAACCTTTTTTTTTTTTTTTTTTTTTTGAGTTAGAGAATTAGCTTCTCAAATCTGGGAGTACCAGATAATATAAATTCCTTCTTCATTAGCAGATATTATATTTTGAGTACAGCCATATCCTCTTCTTTGTGATCTTTCCAGATTAAATGTTTTCAAATTCTTTCTATCTATATTAATGACAAACTGTGTGAAATCACTCTGTGATCTTAGTCCCTTAGTCATGCATGACAACATTGAGCCAATAGGGCTTTCAGGTACTTTTTGATGTCATGACAACAAACGTATGTGTCTATCTGATTGTGTATGCATATACGGGAGTAGGCAGTTTTATCAGTTAAGACCATTGGTTGCTCTTCCTGAAGACCAGCATTATATCCTCACTGCCTATGTAGGATCCAACAACCATTTGTAAATTCCAGGGGATTCAGTAAACTCTTCTGACTGCCACAGGTGTCAGGGATATATGTTCATAGATATACCCATAAAATAATAAAACCAAATACAAATTTTTAAAATGGAAGGGGGTGTTGTGGTGGTAAAATTGCTCAGTGATTAAAAGAACTGTTACTCTTGCAGAGATTTCAAATTTGGTTTCCAGCACCTGCATCAAAGTTTACAACCACCTATAACTCCAAATCAAAGGTTTTCTGATACCCTTTTCTGACTTCTGTGGACACTAGGTATGCATGTGGTGCATACATACATAAAAGCACTTGTCCTTATAAAATTAAATAAATGAATCAAAGAGTAGAGTGAAATAGACTTTACTTCTTTTCTGTATATTGTATGAATAACACAAGCTGTGTGCATAATGAGAGTGTTTATGCATTTTTATTGTTGTTTTTAATTTATGTGTATTTGTGCACACACATGCATGTGCACATGTGCATGCATGTGTGAATATGTGTTCCCATTAGCATTACACTGGATTTGTTTCCCTTTTTTATTAAATTATTTTATTTATTTACTTACAAATGTTACCCCCTTCTTATTCCCTCCTTCCAGATTTCTTCAACCCATACCCTCTCTTCTTTTCCTCTGAGAGAGTATTCCCTGACCCACATACCACCCTCACAAACTTCCCTCCCCCACAGCATCACCCTTCCCTGAGCCATCAGGTCTCTATAGGATTAGGTACATTATCCCCCCTTGTCTGAGGCCAGACAAGGTAGTCCTGTGGTGTGGGTCAGTGGGCAGTTCTGACAACCAGAGTCCAGTAGAGCAGCCACCTCAGAAACCCAGAGACCCACTGAGCAAAGTAGATTTGTTCACAATGGATGGTAGGCGTTCATTGATAGCTCTGAGGCCAATGGCTCAGATTTCAGCCCAGACCCTTCACAACTACCCCTGCAGGAGATGTGTGCTCTGTCAGGCAGACAACACCTCAAGTTCCCAGCATTCCAGCTGGACCTTACACCCAGTCATCTGACCACAAGCCAGGCATGCCACACCCCATACAATAAAAGGGGTGGTTTGCCCCCTCCTTACTCTGTTGTTCTCTTACTCTCCTACTCTTACTCTTCTCCTCTTCCTCTCTCTCTTTCTTCTTTTTCTCTTTGTTCTCTTCTCTTGCTTTCCTCCTCTCCTTTTCTCTTTCTCTTCTCTCCTTTCTTTCTCTTTACTTAACCAGTATATTCTATCCTTCCTACAATAAAATAACTCATTTATACATTGCCTCCTTTTAATTAAGGCTCCGTATAGCAAACAGGTCTTCCCTAGTGGAGAGAGAGAGAGACCCGGGCCTCAGTAACAGGTCCACTGCCTCAAGGTAGAGAGAGAGCCTCAGCTAGGCAGGCCCCAGTCCAGGATCCCTGCCATTGGAATGACACTCTGGTACATATTATTTGCCACAGACCAGCCCATTTATGTTCTTTGGTTGGTGGCTTAGTCTCTGGGAACTCTGAGGGGTCTGGGTTAGTTGATACTCTTCTTCTTCCTATGGAGTTGTCATCCTCTTCAGCTCCTTTAATCTTTCCCTTAACTTTTCCATAAGGGTCCCTGACCTCAGTCTAATGGTTGATTGTAAGTATCTGCACTGGTCTCGGTCAGCTGCTGGTAGTACCTCTCAGAGGACAGTCATCCCAGGCTCCTGTCTGCAATCACAGCATGGCATCAGTAATACTGTCAGTGTTTGGTGCCTGTCCCTGGGATGGATCCAAAATTGGCTTGGTTACTGGATGCCCTTTCCTTCAGTCTCTGTTCCATTGCTGTCCCTGTGTTTCTTTTAGACAAAAACAATCCTGGGTCAAAAATTTGAAGGTAGGTGGGTAGCCCCATTCTACCACTGGAGGAAACTATCTATTAGAGATACTTTCTTCAGGTTCCATCTCCCCATTGTTGGGTATTTCAACTAAAATCATCCCCATTGAGTCCTGGGAGACTTTAATATTCCAGGTTCTGGAACTTTCTAGGGGTTCTTCAACATCCCCACCTCCTGCAACTGCTCATTTCCATTCACCTTTCTGGCCCTCTGGACTTCTCCCCTGTCACCCCTATAACTGATTCTGTCCCTCCTTTTTCCTCCATCTCTCTTCTCCCATCTAGGTCCCTCCCTCCTTCTTCCTTCCATGATTATTCTCTTCCCACTTCTTAATGGGACTGAAGCATCCTTACTAAGGCCATCCTTGTTAAACTTCATAACAGTCTGTAAGTTCTATCATGGGTATTCTGTACTTTTTGACTTACATTTCCTGAAGAGAATACCAATGTCTCAGGCTCTAAGATCAACAATTGACAAATGGAGCCTCATAAAACTGTAAAACTTCTGTAAGGCAAAGGAAACTTTCACTAAGATAAAAGGACATTTCAGCTAAAAAGATTGGGAAAAGGATCTTCGCAAACCCTATATTAGATAGAGGGCTAATATCCTAAATATATAAAGAACTCAGGAAATTGAACTCCAAAAAGCCTCAAACAACAGAATTTAAAAAATGGTGGCCAGAGCTAAACAGAGAATTCTCAACAGAGAAATCTTGAATGACCAAGAAGCAATTAAAGAAATGTTCGTATTAGTGAAGTGCAAATCAAAACAACCCTGAGATTCTACCTTACAGGAATCAGAATAGCTAAGATCTAAAACTCACGTGATGAAGATTTGGAGAAAGAGGAACACTCTTTCCCCTGTGGGATTATAAACTGGTACAATTACTCTGGAAATCAATTTGGTGGTTCCTCAGAAAACTGGAAATACTTCTATCTGACTGCTCAAGTATACCATTCCTGGGCATGTACCCAAAAGATGCTCCACCATATCACAATGCTCATAGTAGTAGCCTTATTCATAACATCCAGGAGCTGGAAACAACCCAGATGTCCCTTAACTGAAGAAAAGATACAGAAAACATGGTTCATTTATGCAATGGAACACTATTCAGCAATTAAAAACAAAAAACATCATGCATTTTGCAGGCAAATGAATGGAACTAGAAAATATCGTTTTAAGCAAGGTAACCCAGACCTACATGCATGGTATATACTAACTGATAAGTGGATATTGGCCAAAGAGTACATTGGCTTTGGCATGGGTGCTGGGGATCTGGATTTAGAACTTTATGCAGGAGCACTGATCATATTGCCTGCTGAGCATCTTTTTAGCTCCGCAAGTTCAAACTCAGTCAAAGGTAATATCAGTGTTATGTGCCATTTCTTAATCTCGAGACAATTTTTACTGTCTGTTATTGGTTAAATGACCACTAAACGTTAGCCTATGCACATGTGTCTTTTATTTCTATTATTTACAGATAGATTAATGATATTATTAGACCCAAGTTCCAATTTATTCCTAGACAAACTAACAAAGTGAAATACTCTTTTTCTAAATATTTTTGGGGGTTGTTATAATATCTTTAAATAGAGTAACAGCAGTGGAGTACAAGAATCCCCTCTAGTGCACAGTACAGAACTTGCCAAAGCAGTATTAAAATTTGTGGTATTTTTATTCTCCCCTCTTCTTTTCTGGATAGGGTATTAGGATAGCAAAATCTGCATAGGCCCAGGAGTATCTGTGAATAAAAATATCATAATGTTTTATTCAAATTAAGAAAAAACATTGACACACAAACCTCAGGATATTTACAATGTTTCTGGGCTAGAGACCTGAGCCTGGTACCTAGAAATAGTGCCAGTGGCTGTGCAACTTGCATAATGCAAAAGCATCAAGGAGCAGACAACTCTAGAGGTGAGGAGAGGTTAGTCAGGTACCACCACTGGGATGTGTCCTGCTAGCCTTTGTGATTTAATGAGGTTTGCCAGTGAGGAAAAAAGTAGACAGGTTAAGTTTTCTATCATGAGTTTAATTCATAGGAGTAAAAACAATGAAGGCTTTGCTCACACTTGTTTTTAGAGTACATAAAACTAATTGTATCAAAACAGCAAGGACAACAGTATTAGAAGAAAGTGTTTCTCCTTTTACTACCTGCAGTTGTAAAACTCGAGAAGAAAATAAAACACAATGGACTTGTCAGGGTCAGTTTCTGCTAAGTTATTGTTTACAATTCACCTCTTCTATTATATTTAGCTGGCACGGCACGTGGGGACATCAAAGTCTTTTAATGGAATACCATGGTCAAGTCTAGACGCAGGATTTGAACATCTTTGGACAATGGAGACAAGTTAGGCAAAAACCAGAATCTAGTATCCATTGGGGGTGGATGGAAGGCATCATACCTGAATGTGTGTGCCTATCTGATGAAATATAAAAGACATTTTGAGCTGTGCAGTGGTGGTGCACACCTTTAATCCCAGCACTTGGGAGGCAGAGGCAGGCAGATTTCTTAGTTTGAGGCAAGCCTGCTCTACATTTCTTGATAAGAAATATATTTATCCCTCCTTTATGTCTACAGCCTTCCTTTTTGTGGGACTGGAGATCAAACTCACTGATTTATGCATGGTAGGTAAGCATTCTTGTAGTAATCTATATCCTTAGATCCTACATTTGTGAGATATTGTCCTAGTAGACACCTTTGCCCTAGTCCTGAACTCACTAAGCACTCCAGGTTGCTCTCCACATCTTGATCCACATGTCTTTACCATCCAAGTGTCAATATTATCATGATGCATTCTCATGTCTGATTCTTCAGCTTTCTTCAGTGTGAGCACTGTTACTATTCCAGGCAGAAAAAACATACTATTTTCCTTACATATAATATGCTTAAAACATTCTAACTAATTTTTTTCTTATTTTATATGAAATGGAAATCCATAACTTGGGTTACCAAGTTACTTATGCTGAAATAACAATTTGCCACAAATCTTGTTTTTTGTGATATTTTTCCATACCAATGAGATTATTGGAGAGTCATGTGTCATAATACAGTAGTAATACTTTATAATTCTTGTCACATAGTAGCCCATTAATTAAGGTTGAATGAATGAAGTAAGACTTTCTAATTGCTGAATCAAGTTATCAGATGCAAACACATGAACGGGTCATTCCCCCATTTTTCTTTAGTGTGCACATCTGGCCTATGTAAGCTTAGGTGCCTTTAGGTTAGCAATTGAAAACTGTTCTATTTGTACTCCCTCTGACCCCCTTTTTTCTATGTTCTTCATGTAAAGACTTGGTATTCATGATTACTCCCTTTCTTCTATAGGAAGCAAGATGCTTGTGTAAAAGATATGTCAGGCTTCCATATCAAACTCACTTAAAATAGTATTTGTTGATTGATTCCCTGACATGTATATTTTGGACAGGCCCAAGTTGTTAAGTTCAGACAAACTTCAATTTTGATCTCCTTCCTCAGCCTCAAACCAGTTGTGATTAGTGGCATATATCACCATGCCCTTTAAGGCATTATAACTTAAGAGATTTCTATGCACAACCAATCCAAGCTAGCCCTAAACTTTGGCAATACAAGAGCATTTGAATGAGTGGCATATTTACTGTACACATTTATTTCCTGGTTGCTAACTTTTGTTGAAAGAGTTTCCTTTTTTCCTGCATATAACACTCTGAATTATTTTCCTTGAGAACTCAGACCTTATTTTCTCAAAGGAATTTTGTCAAACTTACTTGTCAGTTTGTCCTGAGAGTCTTTTAGTGGACACATCCACTAAAAGATATAGGAGTCCCCAGAAATACGTTATATGATATGTGTGGAGCTCTGTCTGAAGAATTTCTTATTATGTTCTTTATTTTTAATAGATTTAAATTATGCATTAATTCCAAGACTGTTAGCATTTGCATTTGCCTATGTTTGTTTTTATAGTTGTTACTGTATTTTCATCCAGTTTTGACAAACTCACAGGCACTTATTAGTGTAGTTGCTCCTAGTGTCTTTCAAAGAGGACCTTCTGGAATTAAGAAGGCATGTTTGAAAGTCAAATAAAATAATAAAGTGGTCAGGTTACTTTTTTAAATGTAGTTGTTATCAGTATGCTTCTCAATCTTAAATAATAATGAAAAAACATACAAATAAAACAAAAAGTATCAAGCAAACTTTTGCCAACAAATGACAACATTTCTTGACTCATAAAGTGGTTCTATGTTACACCTATATATTAGTAGAAAAGAATGAACTATTGGGGAGGTGGTAAAAAAACAAGCTTATGAATTCATTTTTATCATATAATCCAGGCATGATGCTCAATCAAGTTATTTATAATGCAGTTTAACCAAAGTTACATGTATGAGTACATCCAATTCTTGAAATGATATAGGGAAACATTTTAAAAAGGAGCCTCACTTTTAAAAGAATAACTCATTAGGTAAATGACTTGGCTGTACAAGTAAGAGCTTGAAAATATTTACAAATTGTGATTTAATAAATGTTCTCCTGTGATTGTAAAACAATATCATTTTTCTGCATATGAAAAAGGTATGGGGGAATGGGATGCACTTAAGTGGAAGGCAATAATTGCTGCACACCTTGCTGTAGTCATAAATAGGGGAGGAAACACAAATGTCTCCATCTGGGAATTTGTTACATAGCCTATGGTGCATCTACTTGATAAAATATTATGTGATCTTTGGAATTATAATTTTAACAATCTTATAAGAACATGGAAAATGCTTATGGCACCATATTAACTAAATTTTCTTTGCTTTCACTGCACCTGTATCAGTAATCCCTTTATACCTAATCTTCCATGCCTTTGTTCCTGAGAAACAGTTTGTAAGATTCGAACTCATATTTCTAGCCCCATGGCTCCCTCCGTAACATGTCTTCATTAAAATCTAACAGCTTACTCATGCTCCTAGGAGACTAGAGAATCTAAGTAGAGATGTAAAATTGATACAGCAGGGATGAAGAGCCTGCAGATGAACAATACCACAGTTCCAATTGCGGATGAAATTCTGTATCATTTTTTTTCCTCGTTTGCTTCCCGGAGATCCTTTAAAATCTTATTTCTCAGTGAGTAATTTTGTCTTTATGGTACAAAAGGTAATTCCCATACCTAATATTGTTTCTAAGCACACGTGAGTACCCTGCTGAGTTATATATGAGTTTTTTTATGAATATGACACAAAATGAAAATTTCATTCCTAGACTCGGAAAAAAGAACGTAAATTGACTTTCACGCTCAAGTGAGTTGTTTTAGGGACTGGGGTGGGGTAGGGAGACTCAGATTTTGTCCTTATATTCATATGTAATTGATATAACTTTTAGCAATTGTTTTTCATTTACCAGCTTCGTTCGTATTCAAAGCGTAAAGAAACAGACATTATTGATTTTAAACAGAATTAGGTTGCCTTCATCAAAAGTTGTCACCTCTTGGGGAAGGCATTAACAGTCTCTGTAGAAAGATTGTAAACTGCTGAGTGCTACACGTTTTAGCCTCTTTGTTGTTGAAGATTAGATTTCCACTATCTGCATTAAGTCTTTTATGTAGTAAGGAATGGTCACTTGGCCCTTTAGCTGTCATTCCTCATATTTTTTCTTTCATTTTTTAAGCAATTGTCATAAAGCTCTTGAGATGAATAAAGAGTACTTTGATGTGACGCAAGGGACTGTAGTGACCCCAGCTGATCAGGAAGGAGAATCTGGTTTCTACCAGAGTAAATTGTCAATAGACAGCAGAATGTAAGCTTCCTAAAGTTCCACAGAGAAAACATGGTAAAAAAAAAAAGACAGTGATATTGAAGTTTTTTCCACTTATGTATGAAATGGAGTGTCAAGTGTTATATACTAGTCTCCTTTATCTGCCTTTTTGCTATCTGCAATTTAATCTTTGGGGTCAACTGTTGTCCTAGAAAAACAGTAAGTGAAAAAATTCCACGAGTAAACAATTTGTAAGTTTTAATTCCCACGCTGTTTCATGTGTTGTATATTGTATTAAAGTTCAGAAGAGTCCAGTCTCGTCTACGCAGGCTATGGATGATGACTTTTCTCACTGTACTCAGGCTTCGCCCACATTCACCTTTTGCCACTTGTTAGCAGGATCAGCTATCATATACACGGTCAAAACCACACAGTGAGACCCTAGAGATAGCTCAGCTATGTAAGTGGGAGGATGGAGTTTGGATATTCAGTAGTGACATAAATGCCACTTGAGTGTGTGACATATCTCTCACTCCTGCTTGAAGAAGTTGTTGTGAGGGAATTACAGAGCTAGAGGTAGCTAGATACCAAGCTAGACTTGCTAATTCCCAGAGTAATGGATAGAAGTGAGAGATCTGCCTCAATATATAAGATACAAGACAATCAAAGATATGATCACTATCAACCCTTTATCTCCACGCACATAGGCTCATATATGCAAAGGTGTGCATATGAACAGCACACACATAAAAGCTAGACAATACAGACACACACACATGCACAAACCCAACAACCCATAGCAATGGTGTTCATGTTTGTTGCAGTATATGTTTATAATGTTTGTGTTATTGCTTGACATTGTAAACTAAAGATAACTTATAAATTAAAATTTAGCATAGGTATGTATAGTAAAATATTTATGTTTATAACAATTATATAATAATTAATTATTATAGCAATTATAACAATTGCAGCAAGTGCATACATACATATTCCTATGATTGGCTATTATTTTGGGTTTGAGATATCTACTGTAGTAGTAGTAGAATTTGAACACATCCACATGGAAAATACAGTGGTATAATGAAAAAATGATTCCCATAGAAGTCATGCTAGTAAAGCCTATTTAGCTTTCATTTGGGACAACAGGTTCTAAACTTTGATTATTTAGGTCAAGGTGTTTTAGCTAAAGGTGGAGTCAGTTATCAATTCTAGGTTATGTGACTGCACAGTTTTTTACTATGTCACCACACTGGAATTCTTCCCATATTCACGAATAAGCATACTTACATGAATGTAAGCTTGATCACAATGTACCTTCAGTGAACAATATGAACTGCATCCTTTAAATATACTTATTGAAGAAAAGCATTGCAATATACATATTGTTTTTGCAAATCTTTTACTATCCAAGTTCTGTAATCAGTTAATATCTTTTAAATATGTGAGTGTTTACACAATTTTTGGTAAAAAGAAATATAAAACTTATCTATGCATTTCACATTTGTCAATCAAAAAAATTCTCACACTATGAATAAGTATTATTAACCCAAACAATTAATAGATAATGTGACAATGGATTATAATTTTCTCACTTCTTGGTGTCTGGACATCTGAGAAAGGATGTTGAGAGATTTGCTGAAATGTTCATTATCTTAGGGTATTATTATTATCTTGTTAGCAGGGAGAATATATATGTATATATATATATGTGTGTATATATATATATATATATATATATATATATATATATATGGTAAAGAAATTCCAAGTGTAGGCTAGTGGTTTACTTTCTGACGTCTGTGATCACTTGCCATTTTTTGTTATGTTATATACCCTTCCAGAATGGAATAATTGTTTATAGGAGAGAAAAACATATCTCCAGATAGGACTTAAAATGAATACATTGAAGTTTTAACAAATGAGAAAAGGTATCCCATTTGATTCTGTTATGATAATTGTAGCACAAATTTCTAGCATAATGAACTATTTATTATGTGAGTTACATGTTTTATGTGTCACCACTTAGAGATGTGAATGAACACTGGGAAAAACTACATAGTATCTAGCCAGTGGGTCATAGAAGCGTCTTAAATTCTAGGACAAAAACCCATCATTCTACAATGGAAACAACAGACATGGCTTTACAATTTGAGTGAAGCAATCTGTTTGGAAATCAAGTCAAATAACTATAAATTTCAAGCATTATATTAACTTGGTAGCAAAAAATGTTTCTAGGGAAATCATGGCTTTGTGATCCAGTCAACCTACAAATTTATTTTTAATTCTGCTTCCCTCTAACACTGAAGCCCTCTCCCATCCTACATTTTGACTCAAGCATTCCATAATTTGACTTAGTAATGATTATTAGCACTGTTATTGTTATCACCTTTACATAACACATTAATTGAGTTTACCTTAGTAGAGTATATTTTCATCATGAAAAATAATACTTGAAATGACATCTGTGAAAATTTCTTTGAGAGAAGGCAGCCTTTCAGTATGAGGTGTGAATAGCTTTTTTATTTCACAATAGTAAAAATTCCTTAAGAATATAAAGTGATAGTGTATTTTTCATGACATCTCTAACACCCTTAACAACATTCTTAACTTACTGTAGAGACTTTTGTAAATGAAAGGAAATTAAAAACAAACACCAAAAATGATGAAGGTATGGCCTCTAGTGGAGTCCCTCAGAGAGCATGAATTAGGGAGCAGATATACTCATGCTATAACATCCATCTAACTGGGAATGGTTAGAGATATTAGCTATGAAGTCATTGAATCAAGAAACTCATTTATTCTCTTTCCCACTCTACTTAATGTAAGAAATGAGACTTTAAAAATGAATGTTTGTTTGTATTGAGATGTTTAACTCAAAATATATTTCATAACAATTATCTGAGAAATTTTCAACTTTTAAGAACAATGTTATTGGTCTAGTACATAAAAATACAAAAGGTGAAAAACAGGCCAATAAGTTACTCAAGAGTAATCTAAGTATTTGAAATATGCACATTACAAAATGTAATTTTGTAATAATCTGGCTTTTCTTTATGTGGAAGTAAAGAAGAAAGGAGAAACAATGCTAGTACCTACAGAATACTTTAAATAGAGGCAGAGTTACTTCAAAAATAGGCACAATACTATTGGCATGGATATTGAAAAGTGACTAGTCTTTCTAGTGTCCAAACAATTGCTAAACATAATGAAGGGTATCAAAATTAATTTAGTAGTCTAGATACAACAGATAGGTGTCTAGTCCTTGTCCCTTGTCTCCTTA
>JADRCC010576828.1:0-22252 GCA_019843855.1 Hylomyscus alleni
GGTGCTGTAAAACCTTTTTTGAGACTAAGGATGTCTTTTCAATCATTTATTTACAGCTAAGCTAGTAATAATACCAATTCTTTATTGACCATTTGAAACGATCTTTCATTTTCGCTAGGTAACAAACAATGAATGCTCTCCTACATGTTCATCTCTGCTGTGCATGATCGGAATTCCTTACTCCTCCCTCCATGACGTAATCTCTTGCGTATAGCACTTCTGCCTGATTCTATACCAAACATTTTTGTAAATAGATCTGCACAGCTATTTTGTTAATGTTTTCAATAGCACATTCATCTTAATGATAAAAAAGAACAGAGTACGGTATATAATATCAAGACATACATTCACATTTGGGATAAATCACCTAGACATTAGTTGAAATATACTTGTGAGGCCATCTCCGTATTTATGCACTGTTCATTCGTTCACTGAACACATGCTTTATTTACAGGTTTGCATATATACTTTCTAATTTAAATGGTCAATACTTTCCCTTTCTTGTCCTTGTTTTACTTTTTCTTCAAAATTCTTGCGTGTGTATGATGTTTATGATTGGGCTTGCATGGATCCAAGGTACCAGACTGTGATCAATGTTTGGGATTAGGTTTTCATTCTACTATAGGTACCAGGGATAAAACTCTGGTAATCAGGCTTGACCTGTAAGCACTTTTATATACCGCACCTTCTTTCTGGGCCTATAGAATTCACTTTTATCACAGTCTACCATCTGTTTGTTTTTTTTTTTATCCTCAACAATATCCATTGTGAAAACCTAGTTATGCCATCTCTCTTCCTATGTACTGGCATCCATTCATTATTATGTGCTTAGCACTTGTTACTCCATGCCTCTCCTAAGCAGAAGACCAGTTTTCACTCAAGTATATGATTTAACTACTACTTTTTTTCTTCTTCAGTGGTCCTCACTATCTTGTATTTGATAAAACTTGAATCTCTGATTTTCTATTGAATGTGGAGATTTAAGTGCTCCTAGAATGTTTTGTAGAGCATTTCTTTCAGAATGTAGTGAGAACCATGGGAGACACCCAATCCTTATGGAACAGCCTTATGTAGTAAATTATTGACATTTCCAGTAAAGACTAGCCTTCAGGGCATAACAATCCACTTATCAAGTGTTTGAGAGAAAGATTTCCCATATAATTGCATCCCCAAATGTTCATGCCATCTCCAGCTAATTGGATACTCTTCACTGTGGATCTGAACATATGTAGCAAAGATAAGGCCTCTTATTACACAATATCTTAATTCCTGAGCCACAGAATCTGTGTGGATAATGAATTTTTTCCATAGCATGAACCTGAGTTGTTTGTTTTGGATTAGTGTGATCACAGCATCTGCTGCCATCCCAAGTCACCCCACCAGCACACATGCTACTCAACAATGTTCACACAGTCACCAGATGACAAACAGCTTAGCAATTTTCCAAGAATTTTGAGAAAATTTTTAGGCATTTATAGAGGAATATGTTTTTGCATCTAATCTATTTTTCTTCAGGGTAGAATCATACTAAAGGCAGACAATACATACATTTCAATAGATATGTTCCCACTGGGAAGCTTCACTATATGTGTGTGGGTGTATGTGTGTGTGTGTGTGTGAGTGTATGTATATTTATATATATTAAACATATATATAATAAATTAAGCATACTAAAGCTAGAGATAGTCAAACCAGTTACAGCAAAGTTCTTCACAATAACCGCTGACCATTTTGAAAATATTTTATTAATTATTTGAAATGGAAATTGAGAGGAGCCTGAAGAAAAGAAGGTCCAGTGATAGGCCCAAAGAGGGATTCAGCTCAAGGGGAGGTTCCAAGACCTGACACTGTTACTGAGGCTATGGAGCATTCACAAAAAGCACTCCAGAAGATCCAACAAGCAGCTGAAAGAGTCAGAGGCAGATAGTTGCACCCTTCCAATGGACAGAAGCAGCTGGCCCATGTGGTTGAATTACGGAAAGACTGAAAGAAGCTGAGGAGGAGGGTTACCCTGTAGACTCATCAGCAATCTCAATTAATCTGGACCTCCAAGATCTCTCAAACACGGGACCACCAAACAGGCAGCATACACCAACTGATATGAGGCCACCAAAACATACAGCAGAAGACTACCTGGTCTGTGTTTATTCAGAGATGATGCACCCAACCTTCTAGAGTATGGAGGCCCCAGGGAGTTTATAGATCAGGTGGCATCAGGGGTGGGGACATCTACATGGAGACAGTGGAGGGGGAGGATGTATGGGATGTGGAACAGTAGGAGGTGCAGGGGGATAAAATATGAAGTGTAAAAGAATAAATAAATAAATAAGTAAATAAATAAATAAATAAATAAATAAATTTTTAACATAATAAACCAAGAGCTAATAATCCCTTGTGGAGGTTAGAATTGAGATCACTTTTATTCTTTTTTTTTTTAAAGAGGCATTTAAATACAGAACTCAGTGGCTGAGATGAGGTGCTCATTTCTATGTATTTGACACTCATGTCTAGATTCTTACTCTTCTGATGACCCTCCTTAAACACATCACTTATATGCAATATATTTCCTTAAAGATTAAAAGACATATGAATTAGTGGTTTAAAGCATGGATCATGGACCCGATCACTTAAGTCAAATTCAATCACTTCTTTTTTTCTATTTTTAAACAAAAGATTTATTTATTTATTTTATGAGTACTCTGTTTTCTTTTTTTTTTTTTCTGTTTTTATTAGATGTTTTCTTTGTTTACAATATCTCTTTTCTCAGGCTCCCCTCCAAAAGAAAGAAGAAAAATAAAATATAATAAGAAAAAAATAAAATTAAAAAAACGAAAAACAAAAACAATCCCCTGTTCCCTCCTCTCTCCCCCACCTTCTCCCACTTCCTGGCCCTGACATTCCCCTACACTGGGGCATTGAACCTTCACAGGGCCAAGGGCCTTTCCTCCCATTGATGACCGACTTGGCCATCCTCTGCTATACACATGCTGCTGGAGCCATGAGTTCCCCCATGTGTACTCTTTGGTTGGAGTTTAGTTCCTGGGAGCTCTGAGGGTACTAGTTAGTTCATGTTGTTGTTCTTGCTAAGGGACTGCAAACCCTTCACCTCCTTGGGTCCTATCTCTAACTCCTTCACTGGGGAGCCTGTAGTCAGTCCAATGGTTGACTGTGAGCCTCTACTTCTGTATTAGTCGGGTAATGTCAGAGCCTCTCAGGAGACAGCTATCTCAGGCTTCTGTCATCCAGCATTTGTTGGCATCCATGATAGTGTCTAGATTTGATGACTGAATATGGGAAGGATTCCCAGTTGGAGCAATCTCTGAATTGTCCTTCCTTTAGTCTCTGCTCCGGAGTTAGCCTCTACAAGTCATTCCATGGGTATTTTGTTCCCACTTTTAAGAAGGAACCAAGTATCATCACTTTGGGCTTCCTTCTTGAGTTTCTTCTGGTTTGTGGATTATACTTTGTGTATTCCAATTTTCTGGACTAATATCCACTTATCAGAGAGTTCATACCATGTGTGTTCTTTTGTGATTGTGTTACCTCACTCAGGATGATATTCTCCAAATCCATCCATTTCCCTAAAATTTTCATAAATTCATTGTTTTTAATAGCTGAGTAGTACTCCATTGTGTAGATGTACCACAATTTCTGTATTCATTCCTCTGTTCAGGGACATCTGGGTTGTTTCCATTTTCTGGCTATTATAAATAAGACTGCTATGAACATGTGAATATGAACATATGAATATGTGTCCTTACTACATATTAGAGCATCTTCTGGGTATATGCCCAGGAGAGGTATAGCTGGGTCCTCTGGTAGTACTATGTCCAATTTCCAGAGGAACCACCAAACTGATTTCTAGAGTAGTTGTACCAGCTTGCAATTCCACCAGCAATAAAGGAGTGTTCCTCTTTCTCTACAACCTCGCTAGCATCTGCTGTCACCTACGTTTTTTATCCTAGCCAATCTGACTGGTGTGAGGTGGAATCTCAGGGTTGTTTTGATTTGCATTTCCCTGATGACTAAGGATATTGAACATTTCTTTAGGTTCTCCTCAGCCATTGGGTATTCAACAGTTGAGAATGTTTAGCTCTGTACCCCACTTTTTAATAGAGTTATTTGTTTCTCTGGAATCTAACTTCTTGAGTTCTTTTTATACATTGGATATTAACCCTCTATCAGATATAGGATTGGTAAAGATCTTTTCCCAATATGATGGTTGCCATTTTGTCCTACTGACATTATCTTTTGCCTTCCAGAAACTTTGCAATTTTATGAGGTACTATTTGTCGATTCTTGATCTTAGAGCATAAGCTATTGGTGTTCTGTTCAGGAAAATTTCCAATGTACCTATGTGTTCGAGACTCTTCCCACTTTCTTTTCTATTAATTTGAGTGTATCTGGTTTTATGTAGAGGTCCTTGATCCACTTGGACTTGAGCTTTGGACAAAGAGATAAGAATGGATCAATCTGCCTTTTTCTACATTCTAACCGCCAGTTGAGCCAGCACCATTTGTTGAAAATGTTGTCTTTTTTCACTGGATAGTTTTAGCTTCTTTGTCAAAGATCAAGTGACTATAGGTTTGTGGGTTCCTTTCTGGGTCTTCAATTCTATTCCATTGACCTACCTGCCTGTCACTGTACCAATACGATGCAGTTTTTATCACAATTGCTTTGTAGTACAGCTTAAGGTCTGGGATAATGATTCCACCAGAGGTTCCTTTATGGTTGAGAAGAGTTTTGGCAATCCTGGGTTTTTTGTTATTCCAGATGAATTTGCAAATTACTCTTTCCAAGTCTGTAAAGAATTGAGTTGGAATTTTGATGGGGAATGCATTGAATCTGTAGATTGCTTTCAGCAAGATGGCCATTTTTACTATATTAATCCAGCCAATCCTCGAGCATGGGAGATCTTTCCATCTTCTGAGATCTTAATTTCCTTCTTCAGAGAACTGAAGTTCTTGTCAAACAGATCTTTTACTTGCTTAGTTAGAGTTACACCAACATATTTTATGTTATTTGTAACTATTGTGAAGGGTGTTGTTTCCCTAATTTCTTTCTCTGCCTGTTTATCCTTTGTGTAGAGGAAGGCTTCTGATTTTCTTGAGTTAATTTTATATACAGCTACTTTGCTGAAGTTGTTTATCAGGGTAGGAGCTCTCTGGTGGAATTTTTGGCGTCAGTTAAGTATACTATCATATCATCAGCAAATAGTGATAATTTGACTTCTTCCTTTCCAATTCTCCTTTGTTGTCTAATTGCTCTGGCTAGGACGTCAAGTACAATATTGAATAGGTAGGGAGAGAGTGAGCAGCCTTGTCTAGTCCCTGATTTTAGTGGGATTGCTTTAAGTTTCTCTCCATTTAGTTTGATGTTAGGTACAGGTTTTCTGTATACTGCTTTTACTATGTTTAAGTATGGGCTGTGAGCTCTTGATCATTCCAACACATTTATTATGAAGGGATGTTGGATGTTGTCAAATACTTTCTCAACATCTAATGAGATGATCATATTGTTTTTTTATCTTTGAGTTTGTTTATGTAGTGAATTACATTGATGTATCTGCATCCTTGGGATGAAGCCTACTTGATCATGTTGGATGATCGTTTTGATGTGTTCTTGGATTTGGTTTGCAAGAATTTTATTGAGTATTTTTGCATTGATATTCATAAGGGAAATTGGTCAAAGATTTCTTTCTTTGTTAGGTGTTTATGTGGTTTAGGTATAAGAGTAATTGTGGCTTCATAGAATGAATTGGATAGAGTACCCTCTGCTTCTATTTTGTGGAATATTTTGAGAAGTATTGATATTAGGTCTCCTTTGAAAGTCTGATAAAACTCTGCACTAAATCTATTCCAGGGCTTTTTTTTGGTTGGGAGACTATTAACAACTGTTTCTATTTCATGAGCAGATATGAGACTGTTTAGATCTGATCTTGATTTAACTTTGGTACCTGATATCTGTCTAGAAAATTGTCCATTTCATCCAGATTTTCCAATTCTGTTGAGAATAGGCTTTTGAAATAGGCTCTCATGATTTTTTGGATTTCCTCAGTATCCATTGTTATGTCTCCCTTTTCAATTCTGATCATGTTAATTAGGATAATGTCTTTGTGCTCTCTAGTTAGTCTGGCTAAGGGTTAATCTATTTTGTTGATTTTCTCAAAGAACCAGCTCCTGGCTTGCTTGATTGTTTGTATAGTTCTTTTTGTTTCTATTTCATTGATCTTAGCCCTGAGTTTGATTATTTCCTGCCTTTGACTCCTCTTGGGTGATTTTGCTTCTTTTTGTTCTGGAGCTTTCAGATGTGCTGTCAAATTGCTGGTATATGCTCTCTTCAGTTTATTTTTGTAGGCACTTAAAGCTATAAGTTTTCCTCTTAGGACTGCTTTCATTGTGTCCCATAAGTTTGGGTATGTTGTGGCTTCATTTTCATTAAACTCTAGAAAGTCTTTAATTTCTTTCTTTATTTCTTCCTTGACTAAGTTTTCTTTGAGTAGGGTGGTGTTGAGATTCCATGTATGTGTGGACATTCTGTTGTTTATGTTGTTATTGACCTTAGTCCATGGTGATCTGATAAGATGCAAGGAATTATTTCAATCTTCTTGTATCTGTTGATGCCAGATCTATGATGAATTATATGGTCAATTTTGGAGAAGGAACCATGAGGTGCTGAGAAGAAGGTATATCCTTTTGTTTTAGAATAAAAAGTTCTATAGATATCTGTTAAATCCATCTGTTTCATAACTTCTGTTAGTCTCACTGTGTCTTTGCTTAGCTTCTGTTTCAATGATCTGTCCATTGCAGACAGTGGGATATTGAAATCTCCCACTATTATTGTGTGTGGTACAATGTATACTTTGAGTTTTTGTAAAGTTTCTTGTATATGTAGATGTCCTTGCATTTGGAGCATAGAAGTTCAGAATTGAAAGTTTCTCTTGGTTGATCATACCTTTGATGAATATGAAGTATCCCTCCTTATCTTTTGTGATCACTTAAGGTTGAAAGTCAATTTTATTCGATATTAGAATGGCTACTCCAGATTTTTTCTTGGGACCATTGGCTTGGAGAATTGTTTTTCATCCTTTTATTCTGAGTTAGTGTCTGTCTTTGTCACTCAGAATTTCCTGTATGCAACAAAATGTTGGGTCCTGTTCATGTACCCAGTCTGATAGTCTATGTATTTTTATTGGGGAATTGAGTCCACTGATATTAATAGATAGTAAGGAAAAGTAATTGTTGCTTCCTGTTATTTTTGTTATTATAGTTGGCATTCCATTAATGTGACTATCTTCTTTTAGTTTTGTTGGAAGATTACACTTTTGCTTTTTCAGAGATATAGTTCCCCTCCTTGTGTTAAAGTTTTCCATTTTTTTACTCTTTGAAGTGCTGGATTTACGGAATTATATTGTGTGAATTTAGTTTTGTCATGGAATACTTTGGGTCTCCATCTATGGTAATTGAAAGTTTTGCTGGGTATAGTAGTCTGGGCTGGCATTTGTGTTCTCTTAGGGTCTGTATGACATCTCCCCAGGATCTTGTAGCTTTCATAGTCTCTGGTGAGAAGTCTGTTTTAATTCTGATAGACCTGCCTTTATATGTTATTTGATCTTTTCCCCTTACTGCTTTTAATATTCTTTCTTTATTTTGTGCATTTGTTGTTTTGACTATTATGTGGTGGGAGGAATTTCTTTTCTGGTCCAGTCTACTTGGAGTTCTATAGGCTTCTTGTATGTTCATGGGCATCTCTTTCTTTAGGTTAGGGAAGTTTTCTTCTATAATTTTGTTGAAGATATTTACTGGTCCTTTAAGTTGGAGGTCTTCACTCTCTTCTATACCTATTATTCTTAGGTTTGGTCTTCTCAATGTGTCCTGGATTTCCTGATGGTTTGAGTTAGGAACTTTTGCAATTTGCATTTTCTTTGACTGTAGTGTCTGTGTTTTCTATGGTATCTTCTGTCCTTGAGATTCTCTCTTCTATCTCTTGTATTCTGTTGGTGATGCTTACATCTATGTTTCATGACTTCTTTCCTAAGATTTCTAACTCCAGAATTGTCTCTCTTTGTGATTTTTTAATTGTTTCTACTTCCATATTTATGTCCTGGATGGTTTTGCTCAATTTCTTCATCTGTTTGTGTTTTTCTTTAATTCCTTAAGGAATTTTTTTTTGTTTCCTCTTTAAGGGCTTGTACCTCTTTACCTTTTTTCTCCTGTATTTCTTTAAGGGAGTTATTCATGTCCTTTTAAATTCCTTTAGCACCATCATGAGATATGATTTTAGATCCAAATCTTGCTCTTCCAGTGTTTTGGGATATCCAGGACTTTCTATGGTAGGTGTACTAGGTTCTGATGAAGCCAAGTAGTCTTGGTTTCTGTTGGTAGGATTCTTGTGTTTGCCTTTCACCATCTGTTGATCTTGCTGTCTTGACTAGAGCTTGTTCCTCCTGTGGGTCTGTAAAAACTGGTGTCAGCATTTCTGGGAGATCAGCTCTCCTCTGGTAAATCCTGGGTGCAGATGTCTGTGGGCATTGAATTGGTTTAAATAGGATTTTTTAATATGTATAAAATTTAAATTTTATTTTTGTAAATAAATGGATAATGCTTTTTCACATTTATATATTGTATCTATATGATTAACAGACATTACAACAAAAGGTGATGTACAGATTCCATGCAATTTCTTCTATTTTCCAAATGATATTTTGGTATACAAACATAATAAAGAATCTAAAACATACCTGCAGAAGATTATGAATAGCAAAAAACACCCCTGATGGAAAACATGAAGCTGGATAGACCTTAATCTAAAAAGTATTAAATTTTGAGTACTTTAAGCAGTGAAATGCAGACACAATGGTAAATATATGCATAAATGAAAAATGAAATATGAAGCACTTTAGAGAGTCCTCTCATTTACTAAGACATAAAAATATTACCATGGTATTGCATAATCTCAAAAGAATTAACTAGAAATCATAGCTGTAAATGATAGAAAAGCCAATATTAAGAACTCATTGAATGGATCTATTTTCATTTTAGTATAGCAGAACACTTTCCATATTAAGAAACAAATAGCAAAAGGATTGGAAGATGTTCAAATGAAAGAGATAGAAAAAATTTAATGGGATTATTCAGAATATACTCCATTGAAGGGTAAAAGGAAATAAGCTCTAAATCAGAATTTGTAGATTTAAGATTCAAGTACATTCAAAGGATGAAAATAAAAGATATTCCAGACCCAAGCTCATTATTCAATACTGAAGAAAATCAAACATAAATAGTAAATTTTGATCCTGAGTTGGTGACCAGTCTAAACTATATAATGAGGCTTTGTCTCATAGATACATTGAGAACATAGAAATATAACAGAATAGAAATATAACAGAATAGAATGTTTAGTTCAATGATTAGTTAATGTTAAAAAGCACACAATATATTGGTACAAGAATAATACTAAATATTAACTACTGCTCTTAAGGCATATTATAACCTAACATTTGCAGTCAGTTCACTTTTAATAAGTCATATTACTTTTCATCCTTTTTGTGGACTTCAATTAGCTGAATGCCTTAAAAGAAAAAAACTTATTTCTTTTCAGATGAAATAATTCTTCCTCTAGACTAAAGCAAGAATCTCACTTGGCTTTCCAATATATGTGACTCTTCTACAATTGGAGAATTAAAATTAAAATATATATTGTCCAGTAAGAAGCAAAGTGTTGTGGCTTAATTATTTTCTGTAATCATTTTCTTGTTTGAGAATTTCATACATGTATACATTTGGTTTTAATTATAGTCAACTAATAGTCCCTGTCCTTAAGTTCCTTCCCTATCCAATAGCCATTACTGTTTGTCCCAAATTCATGTGCTGTTTTCTGAAAGCATATAAGTCTATTTATTGCTGTATGTTAATGATTGCATGACTGTCTGCTGAAATCGTGGAAGCCTCTCATGGGCTGGACCCCTGAAAACAGTTGTTCTTCTCTGTCCACAAGCCATCATTTGCTAATCTCAGGTAGGCTTAGAACTTCATGAGCTCTTCCACAACCAAGTTTACATTTTTTCTAGCTTGATTTTGTGCAGGTCTTGTGTATGCAAGCTTAGCTTCTTGGAGTTCATGATGTGCAATTATATTTCTGGTTGTTACTGTTTCATGGCAGATGTCTACTCTCTCTTATTCCTATGATCTGTCTGCTACAAACTTTCATGATCTCTTAAGCTTTCGGGAAAGAAGGTGTGATATAGACATCCATTTAGTGCTTAGCACTACATATTTTCTTTTACTCCTCATTGTAGATTTCTATATTCATTGCTATCTACTGCAAAAATAAACTAACATAAGGAAACATAACTCAATTAAAAATTAAAACATGGAACTTAGCAGAGAACTTTCAAAAGAAGAAATAAAATGGTATAGAAACCTATTTTTATATTGAATATTCTTTGAAAGAATAGAAGTGAAATTAAAGCTACTGTGAGATTTCATATGATCCCTATCAGAAAAATTAAGATACAAAATAGATAAATAGGCAGTACATTGAGCTCCATAGAGACAGTGCCGGGGCAAGCGAGAGCCGGACTGGCACTGGGCGACTCTGTGCCTCGCGGAGGAAAATCAACTAAACATCGGCAAAGGAGATCCTAAGAAGCAGAGAGGCAAAATGTCCTCATATGCATTCTTTGTGCAAACTTGCCAGGAGGAGCACAAGAAGAAGCACCCGGATGCTTCTGTCAACTTCTCAGAGTTCTCCAAGAAGTGCTCAGAGAGGTGGAAGACCAAGTCTGCTAAAGAAAAGGGGAAATTTGAAGATATGGCAAAGGCTGACAAGGCTCGTTATGAAAGAGAAATGAAAACCTACATTTCCCCCAAAGGGGAAACCAAAAAGAAGTTCAAGGACTCCAATGCACCCAAGAGGCCTCCTTCAGCCTTCTTCTTGTTCTGTTCTGAGTACCGCCCCAAAATCAAAGGCGAGCATCGTGGCTTATCCATTGGTGATGTTGCAAAGAAACTAGGAGAGATGTGGAACAACACTGCAGCTGATGACAAGCAGCCCTAAGAGAAGAACGTTGCCAAGTTGAAGGAGAAGTAGAAGGATATTGCTGCCTACAGAGCTAAAGGAAAACCTGATGCACTGAAAAATGGGGTGGTCAAGGCTGAAAAGAGTAAGAAAAAGAAGGAAGAGGAAGATGATGAGGAGGATGAGGAAGATGAGGAAGAGGAGGAGGAAGAAGACGAAGATGAAGAAGAAGATGATGATGAATAAGTTGGATCTAGTGCAGTTTTTTTTCTTGTCTATAAAGCATTTAACCCTCCTGTACACAACTCACTCCTTTTAAAGAAAAAAAATTGAAATGTAAGACTGCTTTTTTATCTAAAGACACTACCGAATGTGTCTTTAGATAGCCCTGTCCTGGTGGTATTTTCAATAGCCACTAACATTGCCTGGTACAGTCTGGGGGTTGTAAATTGGCATGGCAATTTAAAACAGGTTCTTGTTGGTGCACTGCACATATTAGTTATATATGGGGACAGTAGTTTGGTTTTTGTTTTGTTTTGTTTTTTTTTTTCCTTTTCGTTTTACTTTTGGGTTTTTTTTTTTTTTCATCTTCAGTTGTCTCTGATGCAGTTTATAAGAAGATAATTGTTGTTCTGTTAACTGAATACCACTCTGTAATTGCAAAAAAAAAATTGCGGCTGTTTTGTTGACATTCTGAATGCTTCTAAGTAAATACAATTATTTTATTAGTATTGTTGTCCTTTTCATAGGTCTGAAAGTTTTCTTCTCGAGGGGAAGCTTGTCTTTTGCTTTTGCCCATTTTGGGTCACATGAATTATTATTACAGTGTTTATCTTTTCATATAGTAAGCTGGCAAAAAGCTTTTGTCCACACACCCTGCATATTGTGGTAGGGGTAACATTTTCATCCATAGTTGAAGAATCTCCAAAATCCTTATCAGTTGGATAAGAGATATTATATAACCTACTTGGCAAAACTAGGAGTGATCAATTCTGTCACACCATGGGATTATTAGAATCAAGCAATCTGAAAGTCTGTCCTTGAAGGACTAATAGAAAAGTATGTTCTAATCCTTACATGAGGGCTCTCCTTTAACTGCCATTACTGTGTAACGGCAGTTATATTTTGCAGTTTCCCCTATTAAAGAAGACCTGAGAATGTTTCCCCAAAAGCATGAGCTTAAAATACAAGACTGCCCTACTATTATTTGTTGACCTTAGTCCCAGCGAAGGTTATCACAAGAACACTGGCTGTAATGCCTTTGCCCTTCTATCTAAATATGGATTGTTCAGGAAACTTGACTATTTAAAGATATTTTTAATTAGTTGAGCCAGCTTTTAAAATTATGCCACATTTAAAATGAAGGTTATATTTTCCTATATTGTGGTTTGTCCCTTTATAAATCAGATACAAGGAAAGAGGATAAACTTTGTATATTAGTATCAGTTGTCCAATCCATTTGCTTTTTCTTTATAAAACCGAAACTCATTCATTAATCATGTTTAATCTGCTTAGTTTAGGGAACAATTTGGCAATTTTGTGGGTTTTTTTTTTTTGAGATTATCTTTCTCTTAAAGTGCCAGTGTTTTAAAATAGCGTTCTTGTAATTTTACGCACTTTTGTGATGGAGTGCTGTTATATAATTTTGACTTGGGTTCTTTACATTTGTGTTTGTTAATGTAATTTGAGGAGGAATATTGAACATGAGTCCTGGATGATACTAATAAACTAATAATTGCAGAGCTAAAAAAATAGATAAATAAATAATAAATAAATAAATAAATAGTGACAAATCCTAGCACAGATTTTCATAAAAAAAAAAAAAAAAAAAAAAAAAAAACCTAATTCATTCTGACAGGTGATCTGTCTGGTACAACCATTATGGAAATTAATGTTAAGACTTTTCAGAAAGCTAGAAACCAATCCATTATAATTCAGTCACACCATTCCTGGATTTATATCCAAAACTCCACATCCCACCACAGAGATATTTGTTCCTCCATTTTCCTTCATATTCCCAGTAACCAGGAAATGGAAACAACAGAAGTGTCCATCAGCTGATGGATAATGCAAATGTGGTAATTATACACAGTGGAATTTCATCTGTCAGTAAAGACAAACATAATTATGTAACTTGCCGCTTCATGAATGCAGATAGAAACAATCATTCTGAGTTAGATAACCCAGGTCCAGAAAGGCAAATTTAACACTTTCTCTTATTTGTCAAATATTATTCTCTTAAATTGGTGTATTGTGCAAAGTTCACATCCCATCACAGAGATAATTTGTTCCTCCTGTTTTCTTCATATTCCCAATAGCTAGGAAATGGAAACACTAGGTTGGGGAATAGAATACAAATGACATATGAAATATGGTTATAATACGTTTTTTCAATTTTGCTGCCATTTATTTTAATATTTGTATGATGGTAACTTGGGCACTAAGACACTACTCCTTCTGCATATTTAAAATTATATTTTATGTAACTTTCTCTGGGTTATACTTTAAAACCATATCTTTAAATATCAAAGAGAAAAAGTGTGTGGAGACTTCACTAATGCTCATTTTAAGCATGAGATTGCATGATAGAGGGCCTAATTTATGCACTAAACTTTACGATTCCACATATGGTTTTAAAACAGTGTCCAAGGTCTGTGGAAAGAAACTCCAGTAATAAAGCCAGATGCCACCTTCCTCATATCCTGTACCCATTCTCTCACTGCAGCAATTACTGCATGTCCCTTCCCACCTAACTTCTTAACATGTCACCAAGTAAAATTTATTTCATGACCAGGTCATGATAGTGTGTTCTCTCATGGACATTAATCATTTTGCAAAATGGAAAAAATAAAATTTCACCTAAACAGAGAGAAAACTTACAATTAAAAATAGTTTTGGCCTGTATAAAATTTAGATATTTCTAATGATTTTACATACAATTTTCTTTTATTAAGAAATTAAAATAATTCCCTCATTCATTCATTCATTCATTCATTCATTTATGATTGTATTTCCAATGTTTGGGCCTGTGCATGCTAAGGACTGGCTTTATCACTGCAGATCCTGTCCTTATTTTACACCTGCAGAGGAAATGGAAGACAATATCTGATGACTGTGGGTGCCTCTTTTTTACTATGGGAGAAATAGAAGGAGAATTTCGTGTTTGATTTTCTGTTTCAGCTCTTCAGCAATACTGACTACTAAAATTCACTCCATTTTAATTAGCTTATGCTCATTATTCATGAAGTCCAAAGTATACTACCTTCTAAAGTGGAGTATGATTTCATTTTTGTATGAGACTTGGTATTTTCAGTCAGTTTTCAATGTCTAGCTACTGACGTTAACACTTATAATATTTATATAAATACCAAACTTTAGAAAATAGTTATAAGGTTAAAAATCCCTATGCCTTTATGATAATTTAGGACATCATGTTGGAATGGCCTGAATTTAGTGCCTATGTCCAGCTACTATTATAATACATTTACTCTGGTATAATCATATTGCCCAGAGCACTCTACTTTTTTTTTTATTAGATTTTTTATTTACATTTCAAATGTTTTCCCCTTTTCTGGTTTCCCCTCTGAAAAGAAAAATACCCCTGTTCACCAACCCATTCTCTCCCACTTCCTGGCCCTAGTATTGTCCTACACTGGGGCATAGAGCTTTCACAGGACCAAGGACCTCTCCTCCCATTGATGACCAACTAGACCATCCCCTAATACACATATAGCTGGAGCCATGAGTCCCACCATGTGTTCTCTTTTGTTGTTGACTTAGTCCCTGGGAGCTCTGGGGGTACTGGTTAGTTCACATTGTTGTTCCTCCTATTGGGCTACAAACCCCTTTAGCTCCTTGGGTCCTTTCACTAGCTCCTTAATTGGGGACCCTGTGCTCAGTCCAATGGATGGCTGTGAACCTCCAATTCTGTATTAGTCAGGCACTGGCAGAGCCTCTCAGGAGACAGTTATATCAGGCTTCTATCAGCCAGCGCTTGCTGGCATCCACAATAGTGTCTGGGTTTGGTGATTGTATATGGGAATTATCCCCAGGTGGAGCAGTCCGTAGATTGCCCTTCCTTCAGTCTCTGCTCCCACATTTTGTCTCTGTAACTCCTTTCATATTTATTTTGTTCCCCCTTCTAAGAAATATCGACATATCCACACTTTGGTCTTACCACAAACCACTCTTTACTTTTGTAAAAAGTTCTATAGATCAAGATTTGTAGGTACAATAAGACTCCCTGTAGAAGAAACATATATTGTTATTATGTACACAGTGACTGCAAAGGTCTCAGAACTAAACTACATTCTTCAAAATGGTGAAAATAAATCTGGAGCAGAAGAAATCCTAGACTAATTTTTGTTTTGGCAATGGCTGTGAACTTCTGTTCATTTGAATAGTGCTAATTCATACACACAGACCAGTTTATGTCACTTGCTAAACTGTAATAAAATGGCCCAGGCTTTGACTTATCTATAATGAAGGAATTTGCTCTCACAATGAATATTCACCCAGAGAAGACTGGAGTGACTAAAAAGAATATAACATTTTTTGGTGTTTAAGCACTCCAGAAATCATTTACATGCAAGCAATTGATGAGCTAATTCAACCCATCCTTATCTATTTATTGGAGCTCATCAGCTTTAGCACACCAGTGCCTTGTTAGTTTAATTCCAATTACAGTACATAACAGAAAGTTTTGAAAATGAATGTCATTCAAATCTGTAAATTGAACTTCTCTAAGTGAAGTTAGTTCAGATTGAAGAAGAGATCAATACGTTTTCTATGGTAATGACTAAAAATTTTATGCTTTCAGATATGTGAAATAAAAGACAAGTCATGATCTAAGTTATCTTTCTATTCTCAGAACTAATTGCATTTTAATTAGGAATTTCTATCTCTGTATAACTTTAAATATTCACTAAGTATATATTCTACTTTTGTGTATTTCCTAAGCACATAAAAGCTGGTAAGTTTAAAATTTAAAATCGTGGGTACAAGTAAAGAATGCATGTAGTTATGGTGAAGACCAAAGTATTTGGCTAACTGTTAAAAAAAATCTAATGAAAAAAATGTGTGGATATTAGTGGACATCAAATAATACACTGCAAATTATATCGGGTTGACTCCTTCAGCAACTGTGATAGGATTCATTTGCAGAGAAGAGGTCATTTAATCAAAAATCAAATATTTACATGTTCATTACAGCCTGCTTGAAGCAGAGAAAAGATGCATGAATTATTCAATAATAGATGAAAAGCTATTGTATAGAAGAAAAAAAGTTTTGCATTCAAGTTTGTTAAATTTTCACTTAGGAGTTGTATAATTGTCTATAAATTAATTTGGTGACACATCTATTTTCTTCTATATTCAATATAGGCCTGCATTTGTCTACCTTACATGTTTTCTCTGAAATCTGAAAATTATTTAAAGTGTCAGTTACTAGTTGTCTCATTGAGTCTCTGCATATTCTGTGTTTGTTGGTTTTAAACAAGCTAAGAAAATTATTGAATTTTTCTCCCAATGTTGACTAAGAGTTCACCATCTTGCACTAACAGAAAATCCATCAAATATGAGATTTTGACCAAGAGTGCTATAAAAATGTCTGGTGGATGGCTCTTAAAATAGTAGAGCCACAGGCGACAACTTGATTTTATTAATTAGCTGCCTGCAGGACACTGAATGTGTACGGCTATAGAAAGGTAATTTTCTATGTATAACAGTCCCAATAACAAGTATTTTCTCATTAGTGAGATGATAAGAATTTACACATGACATCATTCAGAGTTAACTGCTTTCATTGTTAAGCTCCTGTGTTCCATAAGTTAGATTTATTTGATCTCATTTGCTATAGCCCAAGCGGTAGATGTTCCTATAACAGCAGCAACACATATGTTGCTAGTACGCTTTATTACCATAGGGTTCTGGGCAAGTTTTAGAAGTAGAAAACATAAAATATACAAATTGTCAGTAGAATAGAGAGCTTATGTGTAGTATTGGTGGTAAGGTTTGTATGACAGCCAAGGGTAAAACAATATAAACAACTCAAACAAACACAGCCTTTTGATACAACATCACTGTCAAACTCAGAGCTAAAGAATTCAAAGTAAGTTACCCCTTCAAAAATTGTCTTAATACTGAACCTACTCATGGTTATTCAAGAGAAACATTAGACTAGCCTGCACTGAATCATGTGCTAATTGTTCTCATTGTTTAGAAACTGCACTGGATTTAGAATTTTCACAAAATATAGCCTGCAGAAATATGTGTTTCCTGAAGAACTGTGTAGAAGAACACACCTAATTTTATTTCCATTAGTACCTAAATGATCTAAGCAAACATCAAGCCTTTTTTCATGGTCAATGAAAATCTGAAGAGGTAATGGAAAATGTATTGTCTATCAAATAGCTTTAAAATAATCATGTAAAAAGACATGTATTCAAAATAAAAAAATAGAAGTAAGTGCTAAGTAAATATATTTTGATTTATAATATTTTATCTAATTATTTGTGTACTTTTATTGTCATTGAGTATACTTCTTTGCTCATATACTGTATACATTTCTTACAGCTTTAGGTATACATTATCAAAAAAAATATACAAAGCTTCCCACAAGATTGACTGAATCCTTGTCCTTTCTTTGTCCTTCTTTGCTTTCTTCTTTCAGCCTCATGCTTGTCTCCCAAATGAGAATGTGCTATGTAGAACTCTTCCTAAGTCAGAGCTATTGACTAAGTCAGAGCAACTACCTGAGGTAGTTGATACTTTGTCTACAGCAGTTAATCTTCAGTTGCATAAGAAAACCTTTCTAAACTAACACAACACACCCAATGTCACCAACTTTATTGCCTTTTTTTTTCTGTTCATAATGCTGATGAGAAAAGAAAGAAAGAGAGAGAGAACACCCCCTCCTACCCCACCCCCTACACATGACAAAATACACATTTACACAGTTACTGCTATTTGTATAACTTTATTAATGGTAATCTTAGCATCCTTGCAGATATATTTGATCTATTTTGTTGAGTCTTTGTGAAAATAAATAGTACTTGAAATTGCGTGTAATTTAAATAACCAAATTAAGGTAAGTAATTTATTACACAGAGTCCTTTCATCTTTCATTCTCTGGGTTCAACTCCTGTATTTACACAACCTGTGACCTAAACAGTTTTTTTTTTTGAAACCTCAGGCTTTCAGATCCTGGTTCTGTAAAATGAACATAATGGTCACCAAAAAAGTTATAGTTTGAACTATAACTAAATGAGACTAAATGAGATAATAGTATTATTTGATCATATGGAGGATTTTCCTCAAAAGGAAACATATCAGTAAAAATAGACTGTCAAATGAACTACATTTATATGTATATGTATACATACACACACATATATGTATATGTATATGTATATGTGTGTGTATATATATATATATATATATATATATATATATATATATATATATATGTAGTATAAATATGTCCACATATTTAAGAAAACTCAGAGTTATCCTTAATATGATTCTGGAAATTTTGGACTATTCTCATTTCTCAATGCAGTTGGCAGTTGTCTAAACTAAGTGTGAAATCACACAAGCTAAGAAGCACTAGTACAGCATTCTACAAGGAGCAGCATTGCTGATAATTTTATCAAACATCATTTAAATAGCAATAGGGTCATTCTCATATTTTTATTCAACAAATATGCTAAAGTGTTTCAGCAGATTGGCTGTTTTACAGTGTTTGTTATTAAAGGGGGTATTAATTCTATAAATATTATTGAGCATTTGTTATCTCTTATGAATTATCTACAGGACTGAGAAACATGCACTACAACCTCTGATTCCCAGAGACTCTCATAAGAATCATGAGTATTCACAAAGCATAGCAAATTGTACCAAAAAATACATGCCTCTTTGCTGTCGCCAGAAGAATTTCCAGGGGACAATCTCATTAATAGAAATATACACTATAAATAATCTTAAATTCCAAAGATTGGAGGGAGGAGATATCTAAAGAGAGATAGAGACAGGCAGACAGAAAGACAGAGATATATTAGAGTATCAATTAGTTCATAGACTCATCATACATAATAGAATGCCTGAAGAACAATTTCATTTTTTTAAATTTGAATTGGAGCTAGTTCAACATTGATGAGAGAAGTAAGAGCAAGAAATGAAGAAAAGATGTTGATAGGGTTCAGATTATGACAGTATGTAATTACTGTTATTATAACAGCAAACAGCTGATATAAAAATTTTAAAGGTATTATTACATATATTAACAATTTTATTTATTTATTTGTTTGTTTGTTTGTTTGTTTGTTTTAGTCAGATAGTGAATTTGTGAGTATTTTGCCTACATGTCTCTATGTGCATCAAACATTGCTGGAGATCTGTGCAAAAAAAAAAAAAAAAAAAAAAAAAAAAGCAAAAAAACAAAATGCTTTTTCAAAGTAAAGTATTTCTCCAGAGACATCTGAAACACATGTATAACAAATTCTGAAAAACTGTGTTTCTACCCTTTGCTCTATGTAAATATAAATAAATAAAAATATGCTCTTGTGCATAGAACAGTACTATAGAAGTATTCATTGGCACAGTCTACTGAAATGTTACTGCTGAATGCATAACTGAAGCTTAGGTTCTTTTCCAAAGTAATTTGTTCATTTAGTATTTATAGACAGAACAATATTCTAGCTACAGTAAACAAAGAAAAGTAATCAGACATGATAATTTTCTGTTGGCAAATGGTACACCACAAATTTTTCTTGGCTAATGAATTAAAGGAAACAATATCATCACCATGGACTTAGCTGGAGCATGGATTTACTTAGTCAAGTATGTATACTACTTTATTATAGCACATTTCCAGAACACTGAGAACGTTGCTTTCCAGGCTTGATTGCTTTTCTATAATTCTTTCTTTATTTTATATATATTTTTTGTTTTTAGACACAATGTTCTTTTATTCATCTGTGAAACCACATCCATAATATTTAATTGAATATTAAATATTATGAATACAGCATACAGCATTAGGGCTTTTAAATAGACAGATATATTTTAAAAACATGGAGCATACAGGAAGTGTTCTTTGGGCAAAACATTGGAAGATTACCAAACCTAAAACATCTCATACCAAATTTTAAAATGGTTAGAATAAGAACTGTATAACTTTTCAAACACATTAGAGGCTTCATCCAAATGCTAATATATAGTATATTATAGAAATAACATTTAGTTGTTTGGTTCTTTATCAAGAAAATAAAATGTAATGTTGGTAAAATTTTCTAGGAAATGTTCTTTTGTAATTTATTGGAGATTTATATGTTCAGTAGCATGTTTCTACAAACATGTGAAATCATTCAATAGTAAATACTATGAGGTGAATTTTTCTTCCTGTGTCTTTTCTGACATAGGTTATGGTTCAATAAAGTCAGACAGAGGAAGCTACCATCAGCTTATATGAGAATATTAGCTATTAAGTCAATGATAAACAATCTATAATTCATAGGAGTAGATATTAGTATAGAGTAAGGGACTAGGTGGAAGGGATAGATCTCCCTAGAAAGGGGAAATGGAATATATAATTATGATGGAAGGAGGGGTGGAGACTGGAATGAAGTATCAGTCAGGAGGGGTAGAGAAAGGGAATTAAAAGAAGAAATATGAGGAGGGATAGCAAAATTAAAAAAAAAACATTTGAGGAGTTTTTTGGAAACTTAATACAGTATATACAAATGTGAAGGCAATCTAAATGAATCTACCAAATAATAGGGAGTCAGAGTCAAAAAGAACATTTCTTGTAACCAAATAAATCTTTAAGTACCAGGAATGAGTTTTTAACAAAGAGGTCACATGGGAAATTCTTAAAAACCCATGCTATTGGTATGTGTGTGTGTGTGTGTGTGTGTGTGTGTGTGTGTTCGTGTTGCTCTCCACAAACTGAATGCAAGGCTCTATGGTTAATGACAACAACTCTACACATCTAAACAACTCATTGAACATGAAGGAGTTGAGCAGGTATCTACCTGGAATGTTTACCATTTGGGACTATTATTGTTGGTACCATAAGGTACTCTGAATTCTACCAAAGGAGAAAGGTAAGCATGAACAAAGGTACTAACTCTTGAATCTATAATGATGTCTTGCCTGCAAGATATGCTAGTGCAATGGAACCATAAAGCTTATGGGAGTAACCAATTTATATCTGATTTAGTTTAAGGCTGACCACATGAGATGTAACCTATACCCAATACATCTTGGATAACCAAGTACCTGAGACTAGATAAACAGGGACCTAGTATAAAACGAATTATATTGCTCTGATAGGAGAACATCAATAAAATGACTTCAAAGGGCATTCTGCTATGATTATAGATTGGTACCTGGCTCAGCCATCATCATAGAAGATCCATTCTGGGATAGACGGGAACAATTAGATCCATAGCCAGATAATTCTTGAGAGAGACCTTAGAAACCTCAGCTTTAAAAAGGATGTCTCACATTTCACAAAATTTTAACCCAGAATTGCTCCTGTTTGAAGGAAACACAGGGACAAGGAATGGAACAGAGACTGATTGAGGGGCCATCCAGATACTGCCCCACCTGGGGTCCATTTCATGTACAGCTCCCAAACCCATACACTTGCTGATGCTGGGAAGTGCTTGCTGACAGGAACCTGATGTAGATGTCTCCTGAGAGGCTCTGTCAGAGCCTTGTGGATGCAGATGAGGAAGATTGCAGCCAAACATCAGACTGATCATGGGAACCTCAATGGAGGATTTGTGGTAAGGACTGAAGGAGCTGAAGGGGTTTGCAACCCCATGGGAGGAACAACAATTTTAACCAAGTAGACCATCTAGAGCTCCCAGGGACTAAACCACCAACCAAATAATACACATGGAGGGATCCATGATTCCAGCTGTATTTATGATGAAGAATGGCCTTATTTGGCATCAATGGGAGGGAAAGCCCTGATCCCTGTGAAGGCTTGGTGCCCCCCACTTGGGGAATGATAGGGTGGCAGAGCAGGAGTGGCTGGGTGGGGGAACCCCCTTATGGAGGCATGGGGAGGGGGTTGGAGTGGGTTTTTTGTGGGGGTGAAACTGGGAGGGGTAACCTTTGAAATGTAAATAAACAAAATTAATAATAATAGTAATACTACTACTACTACTACTACTACTACTACTACTACTACTACTACTAATAATAATAATAATAATAATAATAA
>JADRCC010576829.1:0-22336 GCA_019843855.1 Hylomyscus alleni
TCTCCACAAGTATTTGTACTTTTCCTCTATTTAACTGCTCTATCTGTCTGTTCTTATGTCGATGGTAATTTAAGATACAGAATGGTATTTTAAAAATTATCTCAGGGTAGATATTCTACTCTAAAATGTCTGTTTACTAATGTCATTCTAGATACAGCATTCCACTTGAGCAAATGAATGTCAGAGTGAGGTGAAGTCAGAGGAGACTGTACATCACTTCTGGGCCCAAGAGTATTTCCACTACAGAGCAATAATCTTGATATCAGTAATCATAAGGAGACAGTAGACAAAGAACAGTATGGAATTAAACTACTCTAATGAGTAAAGTTTAAAGCTAATTTCAATATATCCTTAAATAATGTAGCTTCTTTTTTTCCATGTTCCAAAAAGTGCATGACAAATTAAAAAATATAAACTGACAGCAAGGAACCTACTTATTCCTCTGAACAATACAAATTCATATTGTAGAATTTACATACTTCCCAGGATTATATTCAAACATTTGAGGATTGAAAATCATAATTGGTATTGTTCTTGACTTTAAGATGCTCATTACGTACACTTCGGTATAGCCATTAAACCCCCTGAAAGATCAAACTGCCTACAGTCTTTAAAAAAGACTTATTAAAAGTTATATATGTGTATAGCACAGGCATTTGTTTGACTACAACAATGTCACTAAATATAAAGCATTCTCTTATATATTGTGGCACTATGTTCAGAAAACAAGCTGATGTTTCGGGTTTATTTTACTTACATAGTAAGTTTGATTTATATAGAAATGATAGACTATGTCAGGAACAGGTATGATAATCTCCTTAAGAGAGGAGACAAACTGAAACACATACATACGAGCTCCCAACTGAAGATAAAGCTTGGTAATCAGTAAGAAAAGAGTCAAAAATATAAGGGATTTCTTTTAGATTGTTGGAAAACTCTGTTTCCTTAAAATATCAAGCTTATTAAAGCTACTTATGAAGTCAACAATGGGAGTACAATTGCTCTTATACCTCCCCACATGCACTGCTGAGGCAAGAGGACTGCTAGGACTCTGCTACCCAGATCTGGCTAGGATACTCTGCACTGATGCTCTCTGTGGAACTAGAGATCTTAGCCAACATAAAGTACTATTTGTTTCTAGTACTTACATAGAAAACTTTACTTCAACTGTCTACAGTTGCCCAATAACTTTACCTTCTAAATTATCATAATAAAAGTCTGGCCCGCCAGTGGCCAGTGGTGGTGCATGCCTTTAATCCCAGCACTTGGGAGGCAGAGGTAGGCAGATTTCTGAGTTCAAGGTCAGCCTGGTCTACAGAGTGAGTGCCAGGATAGCCAGGGCTACACAGAGAAACTGTCTCAAAAAAAACCAAAAGTCTGAAGCTTGCCCAGGAAGGTGAAGGTAAACCCTTTTTTATTTCAAATAAGCTTAAGCTACAGATAATTTTGAATGAGATGATTTAATGGAAACTGAAACAAATACATTGTTTTAAATTTTAGCTTTAGAAACAGCAAAAAAATTAACTTTATTTCTCTAATAAGAAATCTAATCTTTTGTATTAAATTCCTAACATAAGAAATTTCACAAAATCCATATACTGCAAAATATACTAATCTATTTATGTGTTTTCATAATACTAATTCATCAATAAATATGAAGACACAATTTGTATAAAATGTTTATAATACACACAAAATAAATATAGGGGCCTGAAGAGATGGTTAGTAGCATTTGCCCCCACATGGTACCTAGCAACTGTTTGCAACTCCATTTCAAAAGGATCCAAAGTCACCTTCTAGCCTCTGCAGACACAGCATGCACATGTAGACATGTATCCATATAGGCACACCACCCATACACATGTAACTGAAACAAACAAGTCTTCAAATAAATAACGAAATAAGCGAAATGAGTAAGCTGACGAGCAGTAAGTACTGTGTGAGAAGGAACTCGGAGTTAGTTATCTCCTCCGACCAGGGAGTCACATTCATGGGAAGCGTGTCACCAACACAACTATCATGATGGCGCTTTCTCTACTTTTATTTTAATTTAAATTGTGCTGAACACTGTATTTTTACTTTTCACTGTAATGTCACTTTAGGTTACTTTTACATAGGACAAGATAAGAAGACAAGAAAAATCAGATGAAATAACAAAAGGAAAGAGAAACTCTGCGGAGGAGATGGTGGACAACATCCTACATTAGCTAGCAATGGGGACTTATGATAGGGAAGAACTTTTCAAAACAACTTAAGAAAAAAGAACAAAGTGTGAATGGAAAGAAGCAAGCTGACTACACTGAATATGAAGTCCTGACTCAAGAACGGGAATTAATTAGTGAAAGACAGGTCTACAGATACAGTCAATTCTACAATTATTCCAAACAAACTAAGTCACTGTATCAACAACTGTGAAAATGTTAATATATAATTAGACCTCATATAATACATTTCTCAAATACAGAAAATGGAACTCAGTTAGTGATCTCATATAGCAAACTACCAAGAAACAAGTCTAAACATGAAACCAAAAGACAAGGTGGTACAGAACAAGCCTCAGAATGAGAAAACTTCCTTTCCCATTCGACGCTTCCTGTTATACTGAATTCTATATAAGTAAGTTATGTCTGTTTTCAATCAACATACTAGGAACAAAAATGGATTGGTATGTGAAGCCAAGTGATCTGTTAATGTATGAAGCAATGACTTAAGTAAACATTAATGTAAGAAATGTTATAGAAAATAAAATAAAATAAAAAAAAGAAATGTTATGGTTTAGCCTGTATTATATATTTGCTATGAATTTGAGAAAGAGAAAGGGAGGAATACAAAAGAGGGAGGAAAAGAGAGAAAATTATATAATTATATTTTAATTTTAAAACATTTTTGAAGAAATATATTAAAATGAAATAGTGAGTTTTGTGAAAGTTTAGGAGAAAAAAAGCTATATTAGTGGCATTTTGTTTTATATCGTGTGTGTGTGTGTGTGTGTGTGTGTGTGTGTGTGTGTGTCGTTACAAGAGTGTTTGGAGGTCAGAGGACAACTTGAAGGACTGAGTTCTCTCCATCATGTGGATTCTGAGAATCAAACTCATATAATCAGATTTAACAGCAAATGCCTTAACCTGCTAATCTTTCCAGCCCAGTAGGTGCATTTTAATATGGATGATAAAGGACATAAAATATAGGTCTATGCCAAGTATGGTAAGGCATACCTGTAATACAAATGCCAGGAAGGCTGAGGCAGAAGATGCCAAGTTCAAGGGCAGTTTGGGCTACACTGTGAGGCTGAGGTCAGCCTAGACTACTCAGGAAGATCTATACTGTCTTAAATGAACACAAACAAATATGAGAAAACACGCAAAGGTACGTTTGTAGAATAATATGTCTTAAGGAGTTGGTGAACATGGATTATAGAAGAAGAAAAATGTAAGCACCATTTAAACACACACGTATACACAAGCACTTCTCTACTACTATTATTATATAATGAAAATACCATCAGTTTGTAGTATAAAATACAAGTGAAAATGGGCAAGCACTTTAGCATAAGCAGAAATGATTCTGGACACTGAACACATTTAAGTTACAAATAGTAAAAAAATTTAACAATATATGTAATAACAAAGAAGAACAAGAAGCTGTGAATTTGAAAAAGAGCAAGGGGGGATATGTAAGAGGGTTTGAAGGGAGGAAAGGAGAGGGGGAGATGATTCAACTATATCTTAAGATATAAACAACCTGAATAAGCTAGTGGGAAGAGGACTACTGCAGGCCCAGTCAGCCTGCAAAGCTGAATGCTAACACACATGGCAGTTGTGTGGTCTAAGTAAACTCATGCTTAGCAAACCTGGGCTCATAAAGGCCCACTAGTAAGCCTGCCATCTTGGCCACCACTGAAGATCTTTATTATCTTGACTAGGACATAAATCTGCATAGTGCCTTGGAAAGGGCGCCACCCCCTCCACCCTTAAAGCCAGCTGTCCCTGTAAAGAGAATGCAGAGCAAAAGGTCAAAACCTTTGTTCGGACATGTAAAAATGCCAGAGACACAGAAAAACTGGCTCAATGCACTTGAATTCTTCATGTTGTGAAATGTCCTCCATGCTACCCAAAGAATGCATTTTGACTGCCTTGTTAAAAATATGTTTATAAACATGTGTTCACATAAAAATGTGTTCATACATGTTTTACTAAGAATGTATGATTCTGAATAAGTGAAATCTTTAGCTGAGATAAACATGCACCAAACTGACAAAGAGCACGTTCAAAGGTTTTCTCTGCCGATATGAAGTAAGATCCCTAATTTTAGAAGGCCAAACAAAGGAAGTAAGAGAGATTCAACCTCATCGTCTTCATCTAACTAAAAATCTAAAAATAATACTCATTTCTGACATAGAAGAAGATTCAACCTTTTAATAATATTATCCTCAAAAAAGGTTAAAATCTGGTGTTGTTTTTCCATGTAAATGACTGACTGGAAAGTCATATGAAGGCCATGCTGGCATAAAAGAAGGTTTCAAATTAAATATAAGTTTCTAGTAAATGGCAGAAAATTACCAAATACAAAGAAGCAAAAGCATTTAAAAATCACCTTTCATAAAAGGACTATGTGAACTGCTTTACCTTGCAAACCATTACTCAGTACTTCCAACTAGAAAATTCAGTAAAACAATATCCATGCCATGCGCCATACTTCAACTGAAAAATGAATGCAGTAAAGCAATGCACTTGACATACCTCGCCCAGAGCTTCATATCTTTTCTGGTTCCACCTGTGTAAGTCTTCTCGGAAGTTAAAAACAAATGGTTCCCCAGTTTTTATGTGTCTTAACTGCCCCTCTAAAAGACAACAAGCAATATTCCAATGATTTAGGATATATTTTAATATGGATGTTCTAATAAATAATGTCTTATAAAATTATAATTTTCTTAAGTATTTGCTTTTTTCCTAATACTTTGTCTTCAAATGTCAATAAGCCTATTAAGGATATAAAAGACTGGTCCCTAAGAATTTATAAGCTAGCCATGATGTTCATCTCAATATTTTAAAGTAAACTGAAACTACTCTAAAGCTAGTAGGAAAAAGAACTCCTACCAGATAATGCCATGAGAGTGGCCCCAGTAGTGAAGACTGAGGGCTACCTGGAACCACAAATGTTGAAACTCTAAACAATTTTTCAGAATGTTAGACAAGAATCAATTACAGTCAGCAATGGAAAGCTGCCATCATGATGTATAAAGACAATGGGGGTCAAGAATGATGTGGGAACTTAAGAACACAATGTGGGGCTACCTAGAGGGAAGAATGGGGATCAGAAGTCTGAGTAAGTGTTTTCTACCTGAGATAATAACATTGACACCTGGAATAAGGTATCAATGGAGACTCAAGAAGAGGAGAAAGCTAACACCAGTTTAAACTATCCAATCGACTCACTCACATCACAGGCTTTCAATGACAATTATTAATAAGCTTTACTAACAATTCCAGGACTTGGCAATCAAGGTGCAAATGAGACCAAGGTATCCTAGCTATCCCTCTTTCCATATTTCTAACTTACTGGGTTAGATTATCTAACCGAGAGCAAGGATGGTCCAAGTAAGGCATACAGGGCTTCTTATATATCAGTAAACATTTTGGTCAAAATATTGCCATTTTATATGATAGTGAATTATTATGCTGTGTGCTACTCTTCATGGAAACATTTCTCATATACCAAAAAGTAAGTTTATTTACCATGAACAATGCTAAATCAACCATCTAGATGATAATATCGCATAAAAGACTCTCCTCATGGCAAACAGTTTCTATTTACAAAAGGCTTAATTATCAACCTATTTACAATGAAAAGAGACTATCTGCCCTGCTTCTTTTGCCAGGAAGATTCTAGTAAGCAGAGGAAAAACAGCACTCAGCCAATTGATTTAATCCTTCCTCCCCAACAGGTAACAAAATATTGCTACTTATACATGTTTTATTATAAAATATTCTTTTCCAAAGATAATACCTGAAAAACGACCAAAGTTTCTACTAGCTTCTGTATAAATTCACTGAGTGTTTAAGTACACCCATATGTGACAGTGTAGGGGGCTCACTCAGGGATGAGTGACTAGCAGTACAGTAGCTAGAAAGCAACAGATGGAAATGATGACATCATGCTACCTGCCCATAACAGCAACAGCTTTCAAATATAATAGTGTATGCTGGAGGTATGCTTTTTCAACAACTCTGGTATAAAGGTCATTTTATTCCAAACTTTAAAAGATGTAAACCAATAGGTTCCTGAAAAATAATGGGACCCATAATTTAAAATATGGGTACAACCAGTCACCTCATTTAAGTAGCAGCTTAAAGAATATACCTTTCTATATTCAGCTGGAGTCTCCAGCTAAAGCAGAGCAGAATGCTCAGATTCGTGTCCCTCGGTTTATGACTTGCCAACTACAGAAAATCGTTGCTTGTTGATTCTTTCATTTACATGAAGGATTTCACTGGGCAAATTCAGAATCTCTCAAAAACACTACAAAATATTCTAGTTAGACTTGTGAGAATAGCTAATACATTTCCTACAATTCTATAAATCCTGGTAAGCAAACTATACATACTCATATATGTGTATCTAATATATTCACTTACTTTCATTAAAAGCATATTCAAAGCCTTCCAGTGTATCTGGAAAATCAAAAGGTGGTTCGTCCTTTTTCATGAGTTCATCCAAATCGATCCTAGACAGCAAATCTAGAAAAGAAGTCAGATGGTTTAATATGAAACTAACTCGGGATCATTGTTCATAGTTAATACAAGTGAAGACTTTATTCTTTTATTCTAGTAGATTAATTTCCTCTGTTGTTTTAGCTGATAATGATACTAAAAATTAAGTTATAAAAATGCTATTTTTAACTCAGTATTTTGATCTAGTACAGCATCAGCATAAGACCTTTCCAAATCATAATCCCCCAACAATCACAACTCAGATACTCAAAATAACCTACTTAAATGACTAACCTTCTCTTTCAAAACAGCTATTTGTTTCTACCTCGTTAACCTTAATCTAAAGCTTCAGATATTAATATGGCATTTCAAAGACCACTAAATTTTAAACATAAATGAGTTATGGTTTGTAAATACAAAAACTTATTGTAAATGCAAAAGTGATTATTATTATATATTAACTCATTTATGTAAAATATTAAAATGAGGTACATTGACTAAAAATGTCTGGTTGATACTACAACAATTTCTATTTCACACAATACTGAATTTTACATATCAAGAAAGGCCAGTCAGGTTTTAATCCCAGCAGTAGGAAGGCACTAGGGAGTTTAAGGCCAGCCTGGTCTACATAGAGGATTCCAGGCCAGGAAGGCTACATAGGGAAACTTTGTTTCAAAACAAAACAACAACAGAAGGCTAGTAAGCTGCTTCTTAAATAAGCCAAAATTTGAACTATGTGTCGTGAATAATTTTATATTGATGGAAAAGTTGAAAGATGGTACAGGATGGCTGGATCCCTTATCCCAATTTCCCCTAATACCATCAAATTACATCACCACAGTGTATCTGTCCACTTAGGGCCCTGCACAAAACCTATTCAAGTATTTTATCCCAACCACCTTTGTTTTGGGTATGTCGACTATTTTCTCTAAAAGGATCATGTCTGCCTGCCTCCTCCAGTGTCACAGCCTTTTGAAGGAATATCCCAGAGATGACTACAGTCCTTACCACATGTCAAGTAGAATATAACATGCCCAGAACATCACTGATGATATAACCCTTCCAGAGCTGGCTGAGGTGGTGTCTGGCAGGCAACTCCACTACAGCATCAGTGTTTCTCTTTATATGACCTATATTTAGAAGTGACTGAGTCCCACCAACTTTTAGGTGAGAGCAAAGGAATCATGCTCTATCTCCTGAAGTAAGAGACAGTGGCCCACATCACTGGACATTCTTCAGGGTGGAAGTTGGCATCACTTTCTACCTTTTCATAATTATTCCAGCATTTTTAATATCAATGTACCTAAATATCTAAGGATGTTTAATATATACTCTGACTAACAACCCAACACAACAGTATTTATATTGTTTCTTAAATAATATGCTCTTTTGGTTATATCCTGTGCCCCTTTGACATAATTTTCATCTTCTCCATTTTAAAGGTTTTGAGATATTCTTGCTTTCTTCCACAGGATCTGCTGTGGGGAACAATGGAGCAAGTCTTCCTCTTAATTGCTGTGTTTAATTGCCACATCTACTCTCCCACAGGAGGCCTCCCGGTGCTCTCAGTCATGGTCTCCACCAAGTCAAGCCACCTGCCCAAGCAAGGCAAGAATACTCTCCCTGTGAGAACCAACGGGAGTTCTTCTCCTCCTCTTTCTCCTTTGGCCCTGGACCAGAGCCAGTCCTGCAGGCCCCACTCCATTTTTAGCTCTTCCACAACATCCAGCACCCTCTGCAGTGTCCAAGAGCCTGAGAACATGTTGTCCTCGGCCTACATGCAAGCCCAGGGTCCCTAAGCCAATTAAAGCAGCTCCCCGGGTACCTCAGATTGTGCTTCGCACCCCAGGAGCAGGGTCCTGTGACTTCTCACAGCCCAAAGCCCACTCAGCAGCATGAGGCGCACATGGGCTGGACTCAGGACACCATTTTAACCCACACATACATGAGGAGGTTGACAGCACACCTGAAAGCTCTAGAACAACAACAAAAAAAAAAAAAAACTATGCATAGAATCAACTAAACAAGGAGGTAGTACTTTGAGAAAAATCAACAAGATAGATAAACCCTTAGCAAGACTAACCAGAGGACAGAGAGACAGTATCGAAATTAACAAAAACAGAAATGAAAAGGAAGACATAACAACAGAAACTGAGGAAATCCAAAAATTCATCAGATCCTACTACAGAAATCTATACTCAACAAAACTGGAAAATCTGAGTGAAATGGACAATTTTCTAGACAGATACCAAAGTTACATCTAAACAGTATCATAACCCCTAAAGAAAAAAAAGCAGTCATTAATAGTCTCCCAAACAAAAAAGGTCCAGGACAAGGGTTTTGTGCAGAGTTCTATCAGATCTTCAAAGAAGACCTAATACCAAAACTCTTCAAACTATTCCACAAAGAGAAACAGAAGGAACACTACCAAATTCATTCTATGAAGCCACAATAGCACTCATACCTAAACCACACAAAGATCCAACAAAGAAAGAGAACTTCAGATGAATTTCCCTTATGAATGTCGATGCAAAAATACACAATAAAATTCTCGAAAACTGAATCCAAGAACACATCAAAATGACCATCCATCATGATCAAGTAGCCTTCATCCCAGGGTGGCAGGGATGGTTCAATAACCAGAAATCCATCCATGTAATTCACTACATAAACAAACTCAAAGGAAAATAAGCACATGATCATCTCATTAGATGTTGAAAAAGCAATTGACAAAATTCAACATCCCTTCATAGGAAAATTCTTGGAAAGATCAGGCATTCAAGGCCCATTCCTAAATATAGTAAAAGCAATATGTAGCAAACCAGTAGCCAACATCAAACTAAATAGAGAAAACCTTGAAGCAATCCCACTAAAATCAGAGACTAGTCCCACTCTTTCCCTATCTATTCAATATAGTACTCAAAATCCTAGCCAGAGCAATTAGACGACAAAACTAGGTCAAAGGGATACAAATTGGAAAGGAAGATGTCAAAATATCACTATATGTAGATGATATGGTAATATAATTAAGTGACTCCAAAAATTCCACAAGAAAATTCCTAAACCTAATAAACAACTTCAGCAAAGTGGATGGATATAAAATTAACTCAAACAAATCAGTGGCCTTCCTCTACTCAAAGAATAAACAAGCTGAGAAAGAAATTAGGGAACCAACACCTTCACAATAGTCATAAATAATATATAAAATAGCTTGGTGTGACTCTAGCTGAGCAAGTGAAAGATCTGTATGACAAGAACTTTGAGTCTCTGAAGAAAGATAACAAAGATCTCAGAAGATGGAAAGATCTCGCATGCCCATGGATTGGCAGGTATTGTAAAAATGGCCATCTTTCCGCCTGACGGTGGTGGCATATGCCTTTAATCCCAGCACTTAGAAGGCAGAGGCAGGTGGATTTCGGTGTTCGAGGCCAGCCTGGTCTACAGAGTGAGTTCCAGGACACCCAAGGTTACACAGAGAAAACCTGTCTCGAAAAAACAAAAAATAATAAAAAAAATTAAAAAATACAAAATGGCCATCTTGTTTAAAGCAATCTACAGATTCAATGCAATTCCCATCAAAATTCCAACTCAAATCTTCATAAAGTTGAAAGACCAATTTGCAAATTCATCTGAAACAATAAAAAATCCAGAATAGCCAAAACTACTCTCAACAATAAAAGACCTAAAGCTGTACTACATAGCAACTGTGATAAAAACTGCATGGTATTGGTACAGTGACAGGCAGATAGATCAATGTAATAGGACTGACGACCCAGAAATGAACCCACACACCTATGGTCACTTGATATTTGCCAAAGGAGCTAAAAACCATCCAGTGGAAAAGGCACAGCATTTTCAACAAATGGCGCTGGTTCAACTGTCACTTAGCATGTAGAATGAAAATCAATCCATTCTTATCTTCTTACAAAGCTCAATGCCGAGTGAAACAAGATCCTCCACATAAAACCAAATACACTGAAACTAATAGAAAACAAAGTGGGGAAGACCTTGGAGCACATGGGTACATGAGAAAATTTCCTAGGCAGAATACCAATAGTTTATGTTCTAAGATCAAGAATTGACAAATGGGACCTCATAAAATTGCAAAGCTTCTGTAAGGCAAAGGACACTGTCAATAGGACAAAATGGCAATCAACCGACTGGGAAAAGATCTTTACCAATTATACATCCGATAAAGGGCTAATATCCAATATATACGAAGAACTCAAGAAAGTAGGCTGCAGACAATCAAATGACCTTATTAAAAATGGGGTACAGAGCTAAAATAAGAATTCTCAACTGAGGGATACTGAATGGCTGAGAAGCACCTAAAGAAATGTTCAGCATCCTTAGTCATCAGGGAAATGCAAATCAATACATCCCTGAGATTCCACCTCACACCAGTCAGAATGGCTAAGATCAAAAACTCAGGTGACAGCAGACCCTGGACAGGATGTGGAGAAAGAGGAACACTCCTCCATTGCTGGTAGGATTGCAAGCTGGTACAACCACTCTGGAAATCAGTCTGGTGGGTCCACAGAAAATTGGACATAGTACTACCTGAGGACCCAGCTATATCACTCCTGGGCATATACCCAGAAGATGCTCCAACATGTAATAAGGACACATGCTCCACTATGTACATGGCCGCCTTGTTTATAATAACCAGAAGCTGGAAAGAACCCAGATGTTCCTCAACAGAGGAATGTATACAGAAAATGTGGTACATTTACACAATAGAGTACTACTCCACTACAAAAAACAATGAATTCATGAAAATCGTAGGCAAATGGATGGAACTTGAAGATGGAACTTGAAAATATTATCCTGAGTCAGGTAACCCAATCACAAAAGAACACATATGGTATGCACTGACTGATAAGTTCATATTAGCCCAGAAGTTCGGAGTATCCAAGATACAATTCACAAACCACATGAAGCTTAGAAGAAGGAAGACCACAGTGTAGATACTTCTGTCCTTCTTAGAATGGGATCAAAGTACCCATGGGAAAAGATACGGAGACAAAGTGTGGAGCAGAAACTGGAGGAAAGGCCACACAGTTACTGTCCTGTTACCTTCCCTCTTCACTTCAGCCATCGGACTTCTGGCAGCCTCTGCTTGGAGGCTAACACCTGGGAGCTAAGACAGAGGCTCTCTGTTGACTGTTTGTCTTTGAAGAAGCCGCCTGAGTATGACCATCACCTGAGTACACTCATCGCTTGAGAACGCCCACTGCCCGAGAACGCCAGCTGCCTGAAGATCTTCTGAACCTGGGGACTTTGGCACCTGAACTTTCTTTGCAGTATAATCTAGAGACTTGTTTTCGGTTTCTCCTGTGACTATAAAAACCCTGGTTTATTCTCAGTAAAGTGGAGCCTTGATTGGGACGCAACTTGGCTTCGTGTTTTCTCTTTGCATTTCAAACCCTTTCTTTCAGGTCCTTTGTTCCCTCCTGGCTGAGAGAACCCCAGTCGTGAAACTGCGGGCAGTTTCACTGTCCCACCTGGGGATCCATCCCACATACAGTTACCAAACTCAGACACTATTGTAGATGCTAACAAGTGCTTGCTGACAGGAGCCTGATATAACTGTCTCCTGAGAGGATCTACCAGTTTCTGACAAATACAGAAGTGGATGCTCTCAGTCTATCATTGGACTGAGCACAGTGTCCCCAAAGGAGGAGCTAGAAAAAGGACCCAAGGAGCTGAAGGGTTTTACAGCACTATAGGAGGAACAACAATATGAACTAACCAGTACCCACAGAGCTCCCAGGGACTAAACTACCAACCAAACAGTACACATGGAGGGAACCATGACTCCAGCCAAATATGTAGCAGAGAATGGCCTTGTAGGTCATCAGTGGGAGGAGAGGCTGGTGGTACTATGAAGGCTCCATGTCCCAGTGTAGGGGAATGCCAGGGCCAGGAATCAGGAGTGGAAGTGTGTTGGTGAGCAAGTAGGGGGTGATGTGATAGAGGGCTTTTTGGAGGGGAAATGAGGAAAGGGGATAAACTTTGAAATGTAAATAAAGAAAATATCTAGTAAAAAATAAAATTCTAAAGATGTTGACATTAAACCAGGCTTAAAACACAAAGATTACCTGCCTATCACTGTACCAATACCATGTAGTTTTTATCACAATTGCTCTGTAGTACAGCTTAAGGTCTGGAATTGTGATTCCTCTAGAGGTTCCTTTATTGTTCAGAATAGTTTTGGCTATCCTGGGTTTTTTGTTGTTCCAGATGAATTTGCAAATTGCTCTTTCTAAGTCTGTGAAGAATTGAGTTGGAATTTTGATGAGGATTGCATTGAATCTGTAGATTGCCTTCAGGAAGATGGCAGAACCTCTAATTATTCTGCCACGATTTGCATGTACCTATTCGATCATGGTCAATGGCAGGAAAGTTAACTGATTTTCAAAACTGAAGACAGAGATGAGACTTGACTCCAATAGCATTGGTTACAGTATAAAAAGTTCTCCCCTTACAGAAGGAGTTGCAGAGACTAACTATGGAGCAGAGACTGAAGGAAGGACAAGTCAGCCTGATATAGCTGTCTCCTGAGAGGCTCTGACAGTACCTGACTAATACAGATGTAGAGGCTCACAGCCATCCATTGAACTGAGTACAGGGTCCCCAATGAAGGAGTTAGAGAAAAGACCAAAGGAGCTAAAGGATTTGCAGTCCCTTAGGATGAACAACAATACGAACTAACTAGTACCCTCAGAGCTCCCAGGGACTCAACCACTAACCAAGGAGTATACATGGTGGGACTGATTGTTCTGGTAGCATGTGTAGAGGATTGCAAAGTCGAGCATCAGTGGGAAGAGAGGCCCTTGGCCCTGTGAAGGTTCTGTGCCCCAATGTAGGAGAATGCCAGGCCCAATAAGTGGGAGAGAGTGGGGTGGCAAGCAGGGGGAGGGGGGAGACAACAGGGGTTTGTTCTTGTTGTTTTGGGGGGAATTTTTGGGTCTGGATTTTTTTTTGGTTTTTTTGGAGGGGAAACTGGGAAAGGAGAAACCATATGACAGATAAATAAAGAAAATATCTAATAAAAAAACATATTAACTCAAAAAAAATAAAAAATAAAAGCTGGGAGGTGGTGGTGCACACCTATAATCCCAGCACTTGGGAGGCAGAGGCAGGCGAATTTCTGAGTTCGAGGCCAGCCTGGTCTACAGAGTGAGTTCCAGGACAGCCAGGGCTACACAGAGAAACTCTGTCTCAGGGGAAAAAAAAGAAAAAAAAGAAAAAAATCAATGTCATCATCATCATCACCATCACCAAAAGGTGTCATCTTTTAGTAAGTTATAAAACTCCATGCTGTACAGATAACACAGATTTTCTAATTACAGGGTCAGTGTGTAAATCGAGAACACCAACGTCATCCTTCCCATCCTGTTGCTAGAACCTTACTCATTTCTTATTGAGAGGACTGATGGCAGGATGGCAAGCTTTCAGTCAGCTCTGCCCTGCTTTGCCTGAGAGGATAGTCTAAGTGGATGGACTAATTGTATCGATATTTAGTGTTTACTATTTTTAAAAAAAACTCAAGAGAAAGCTGGGCTGGGAAGGTGGTCCCTTGTTAAAGTGCTTATCACACCACCCTGACGACCAAGATTTCCGATTTCTATCATCCACATAAGAGCTGAGAAGACGGGCACGAATCCAGAACTGCAGCACCAGGGGACAGAGACACACAGATCCATTCAGTTCCTTTGCCACCAGCCCAGTTAAATCAAAAGGCTCCAAGTTCAGTGAAGAAACTTGTCTCAAAAACATAAGACGTAGAATAATTGTAGAGAACACTTACTGACATTGGCCTCCATATATGCACACGACATGAACGTACATATAAACCCACACTCCACATGACTTCATGTAAGGTTCTAATGATTCTGATGTTATAAGATGGCCCGCTTGCCTCAGACTGAGCAGCTATGATTGGAAATGAGTCTCCAGGACACTCTTGGCTCCCTCTCTCTTCCCACTTTTCATTCTGACAACGCTATAGACGGTTCCTATGTGGTTGGCTGCACAGCATGTCTCCAGTGCTTACAGCCTACTACTTATTTACTGCCTGCCCTACACTGGAACTCCATCAGAACAGGTAACATCTGTGGCCTCTATATCTTTATTTTTTTAATAACATCATAATCTCTCAATTGCCTACATTGTAAAGGTACTTTCTGATATCTATCTTCTTTATAACAACATGATGCACCAATACATCTTTTTGATGTCACTCTTTTCTATTAAAGCATATGGGTTTCTTATACTGAGCCATTTTTATAGTCAAAAACTTTCTGTAGGTAACCTTGTTCCAAATGCAGGCAATGCGAAAGGCGAGCAGGCTGGGATACTGTTCCCTGGGCCACTGACTATGGCGGGCACCTATATTATATGTGTTATATTTATTAAACACATTGAAAACTGTTCAGGAAACACTGGCAGCCACTCCTAAAACCTTATAAAATATACTAAAACCCAAAAGACCAAGAAACCCAAAAGATAGATGATTAATATCACATGGCATTGTAAGTAGATACATGAAACACTTGAATTCATTGCAATAGGTACAGTTTGGTAGAAACAAAAATTTTGTGATAGTGTAGTGTGGACAATAGTTAATTTTATGGCATTATGACTTAAAATTTCCTATCTGTATTTGTTTATATTTTTTGTGATACACACTGGTACTGTATATGTCCTGTGCTTATGTGGCTAAGGTATTACAAATTTTAACATTTTATAAGATATCTGGATATATTTTATGGAATTAAATGATAAAGTAGACTATTATCAAAATATATTCTATGCAATTATGATATACTTAACTTTATAAAAGGTGTGTGTTCCTAGCATGTGTATGTGTGTGTGTATGTGAGTGTGTGTGTTCCCTGAAAGAGTTTTTTAACGGTCTCAAATAACAAAATAAAGACCAAAAATCTGACACATAAATATGTCAATGAAATTCAAAACCATGTTGTCCAAAGACCAAGTACATTACCAATAAAAAACTGTCACTAATATGTACAATCCTATATATAGTAAGTGTTACTATTCCTATTATTAAGAGAAAGATAAGAGTAGTTTGGAAATTTACATTTGGCAAAGGAAAAATCTGAATTTGAATCCAGACAGTCCTATCTCTGTGGTCTACCTCTACTCCTTTAACATTGTGATACTACCTTCAAAATTCCCCTCAAATCGATCTGAGCTCATATACTGCCTATAGGATTATAATTTAGAGCCACAACCTGAGAAATCAAATTTTCACATCATGTTAAGACAGGAACAAAATCTATTTAGATGAAAACCCTGCACATCCATCTAGGTAACGTCTTCTAGTCTCTAGTTCTGGCCTGTGTGACTCTAAAGGTTAAGCTTCCTCAGCTAAGTCCTTAGAATTACATTTTCTAGCTCCAATAGAGATCTCAGTTAGGACTACAATATTAAATATTGTTTCTATAGTAATGATTTTACATCTACATATGCCTACAGACTGTTATTGCTTAGTTCAATGCATCAGTGAATTACTTCCTCATGAGACCTTTGTTACCAAGCTAATCCAAGCCATCACCCTCTTTCTGGCTGTGAGGAGACTGAAAATTCAGAGCCAACAATAGCCCTGGTCATGGCTTTCTGCAGGTGAGTACTAGTTCCACTATTTCTTTGAACACAACCTCTAAATGAAAGATCAGGAGATGTGAATTTAGCTAGAAAACTTGCTATTTCACTCCATATATGCCTGACAATCTCTTAGTAAAAAATAGACCTAGGTAGCTGTACTTGCTATGACCAAAATACCAGACAAAAACAATCTCTGGAAGAAACGAATGTTTTTGCTCACAATTATAGGATATTTCAGCCCATCACAGTGGGGAAGGCACAGAGGTACGGAATGGCTCAGTCCACAATGTGAGTGGGCAATTCACATAGTAGCAGACAGCTTACATAAAAGAACACCAGAACTGGAAGGGCCTTGCAGCCCTTTAAGACCCCTTCCACTAGACCACTGCTTCCTACAGGCTCCAAAGCCTTCACAACAGCAAGACAGGCTGAGGGACACATTTCAAATTAAGCACAACAATAGAAGTACAAATTATTGATGCATGTTGTATTATCCAGTTAAATGCTGGGTTATGTCCTCTACAGATAAAACTTTATTAAATAACAGAAACAAAAAGTCTAGAACTCAGAATTCCCCAACAGTACCTAAGGCAAATTACTTCTGAGATATTAACTGGAGGGGCAATTAATATCCCCAAGTTCCAGTTAACATAATAGCATAATACGAGAAAAGCCAGATTACATAACACTCAACTCAACATAATACCATAAAGATATGGATGGTGATGTAAAAGTCTTACAAGTGTTTATTTTACCATTAAGTAATGACCTTGAGCAGAAAGAACATTAAGAAGTCTTTCATCTGTAACTCCTGAGTCTATGATTCAGGCATTGTAATGGTTGCTATAAGCAATATAAATACTTGCAAATAGCTTAGGCACTAGCATCCTTATTTGACAACTGAAGTAGTGATCAAAGAGTATCTAAATATTCCTAAACTCTCACTGTGCATACTGAAAGTTTCCTGAAGAAGTAATAAAGTGTGTACCTTTCAATGCTGTAGTCTGCTCTTTTTCATTTGAACCTCCCTGTTGGATTTGTGCCATGTTTATCCAAATTGGCAAGAAAATTAAAGAGCTCAAGGAAATAGACATCGATCTTCAGAAGACAGTCTAGAATGAATGAAAGCAATAAATTAAGCTCTACCCAAAGCCTACTTAGTCTACGAACGCTTTCTCGCTCCACAGGAGAAGAGAAGAACTTCCTACCTTGATTTGCAGCTCAATCTTGTGGAGACCCACACCATAAAAGTTAGTATTTCTTGTTTCAAATGGCAGTATTTGTCATCTGATTCAGTTAACAGTTTACAAGTTTCTGTTGCTGTTATAGAATAGACATCACCACACACTAAATCTTAACTATTTAGATAAGCTGGAAGCTTGCTCAACTGAACTTAGTTCCTCATCAGCTAATGGTATTTGCGTGTGTGTATGTGCGTGACACATTTTGTCAATATAGCCTAGGCTAGCCTGGGCCACATGATCCTTTTCCCTCAGTTATGATCATCTCATTTTAAATCTTCAGATAATTTTGAAAGTATAGAAGTTGATATAAACTGTAAGCATATGCCAATTAAGAAGGTCAGTGTTCTCCTCTAACCTGAAGACACTTATTAAGGGGAAAAAAGATAAATATAAAAAGCAACTGCAAATGGCCTAAAGTTTAGTTAAAAATATAACTTTATGGGAAATAATTAGAAGCTTTAAAAAAAAACTATGCTTTCTTCACTGTCTGAAAGCTATGGTCTATAAATAGCACTCCAGTAAATAATATATATATATATATATATTATATAAATTATGATTTATTAAAACCAAATTCTGCTCTTCTCTGACCAAAGGCATTAAAACTATAATTGGCCTTTTACAGGCTTCTCATGAGTGGTAATGAAAACAACTTATCCCAAAGTCTGAGGAAAAAAAAAAAAAGCTGTAACATGTATGTATTATGGAAATACTTAAATTTAGGCCATACATAAAAAATACATCAAAGCCAGGCATGGTAGTGCATTCCTACAGTCCTAACAATAACACTGAGAATGTTGAATTACAGGTGTGAGGCCAGCTTGAGCTGCAAAGCAAGACTCCATGTCAAAAACTAAGAGTGAACAGCAGGAAGGAAAACCTACACTGGAAACAGTAATAAAGCAAAACTGAATGTCTTACGACTCAGAAGCACAACTGATTTGTTACTCAGATGCAAATTTAAGTTCCCATTCTAATGCACATTTGACGTTGTCATAGACATGAACACGAAAAGCTATGTGGCCTCAGCCAGATACAAAGGACTATAGGCAACTAAGCAGGTGGAAGAAACAGTCTCCAGAGAACACACCAAGGATATAGCAGAAATACTTTATGAGATGCCTACTCACTGAGTTTTAAGATCTAATGATGAAATGAAATATTTCAAACTTGTGAATGTTGCAAAGGTAATAACCAGCAGTGCTCATATCTCAACTCTACTACAGGCAATGTAAGAGAATGGAGACTAGTTCCGCCACAAACTTGACAAGAGCCTGTGTCGCTTTCCATATTTGCACAATGGAAATGGCAATCATGCTCCTCTCACAGTGAAATTAAATAGGAAACATTTAGTACAGTGCCTGCTCTATAATTAACTGTTTCATATATATATAGTAGCTTATACTTTTAACTGTTATAAATGAACCTATCTTCCAAATTAATAAGAGGTCTGTGGCCGTAAACAGGCCACTTAATATCCAAAACCTTCACTTTTCCCACTTAAAATTTGGCTACTACCTCAAATAGTAGTTGTTGAAAGTTAAGCATCATAGATGTTTATAGCCAGTGTGATGGTTTTGTATATGCTTGGTCCAGAGAGTGGCACTATTAGAGGTGTGACCTTGTAGGAAGAGGTGTGTCACTATGTGTAGGGGCTTTTAAAATACCCTAGTTTAGTCTTCTCCTAGCAGCCTTCAGATGAAGATGTTGAACTCTCAGCTCCTCCTGCACCATGCATGCCTGGACACTGTCATGTTCCTGCCTTGATGATAATGGACTGAAACTCTGAACCAGTAAGTCAGCCCCAATTAAATGTTGCCTTGGCCATGGTGTCTGTTCACAGCAGTAAAACCCTAACTAAGACAACCAGTTATTCCTATAACTAACAGTATCAGTAGCATCCAATGTAATTCAATCTCCTAAAAGGAATAACTACAATGAAAATGACAGCTTATAGATTATAACTAAAGTGTCCCCTACAGATAACGTATTAATATTAAGGGTTCAGCACTACTAAATTGGGAGCACTACTAAAAGGTGGAAGAGACCTTAGGGGTAGCAGTGGAAGGGAGTTCAATCACTTGGGGTATATTAGGATAATTATTATTATCTCTATCTTTGCTTCTAGGCCTCCAGAAGCTGAGGAATCTTGTACTCTCTATCATGATGCTCTCTCAGTCTTGCCCAAGTCTCAAGGCAATGGAGTCAATAGACCCTGACTAAAGGCTCCAAACTAGACTACATCACTTCACTTACAATGAAAATAGCTATTTTTTCCTATGAATAGGCAACTCAAAATTATATAAATTCAGTAAAAATAAAATGTGGAAATAATTCTTGAAGAAACATCCTAGACAACGTGCTGTAATGGTGAATAAAACAGATACAGTCATTGCCTTTATAGGGCTTACTTACTAGGTAGAATCAAACTGGGAGTGAGCATAACAGAATATTATAGGTCTAGACTGACAGTTACTACTATATCAAAGTGATACTTGTAAGGGGTATTATCATATCCAGGAATTAATCAGATCAGACAAATTCCCCAAGTCTATATACAAATGTCACAATCAATCACTTATTAAATACAAATCTATAGCAAAAATTAAAGACAAATGCTGTTAATGAGAGGTCCCTTATAATAGAGTGCCCTTTCCTAACCTTTACAAGTATTTTGGCTATCTACAGACAGCTTCAGAGAGCTTCTTACAGCCTGTACACTATGCATTCCTCTGGCAATGCAGAATTTCTTCTACTATAAACCACTCTCTTAGTTAGGGTTACATTCTATGGTAAGCCAGCATGACCAAAAGCAAATTGGGGAGAAAAGGGCTTACTTTACTTATGAGTCCATATCAGTCATTTTTCATCATCAAAGGAAGACAGGGCAGGTGCTAATTCAGGGGCTATGGAAAGGTGCTGCTTAGTGGTTTGTTCCTTGTGGTTTGCCCGGTCCACTTTCTTATAGAACCCAGGACCACCAGCCTGGGAGTGGCCTCACTCACAATGGGCTGGCTCCTCTGTTCTGGTATGAATGAGAGTAACCCATGACCTCAAATGTTTGAATGTTTGCTACCCACTGACTGAACCTACTGGGGAAGGATTAGGAGGTGTAGACTTGATGGAAAAGGTATATGACTTGAGGTGGGCTTTGAGGTTTCAAAATCTCAGGCCAGGTGGTCTCCTCCCTCCCCCTCCCCCCTCCCTCTCCCTTTTGTCCTGTCCCTGTCCCTCTCCCTCTTCCCCTTTCTCCCTGCAGATTAACTACTCCTTCAGTACCATGCCTGTTTGCTTCCTGCCATGATGGCCATGCACTAACCCTCTAAAACTATAAGCCAGCCCCTAATTAAATGCTTGCTTTCTTTTTGCCTTGGCCATAATGTCTCTTCACAGAAATAGAATAATAACTAAAACATACCCCCACATCAATCACTAACTAAGAAAATGCCTTACAGGCTTGCCTCCAGCCAGAACTTATAAAGACATTTCTTGATTGTGTTTCCTCCTCACAATGACTATAGCTTGTGTCAAACATACATCAAATTATACAATAGAAACATTGAGTCATTTTTATTAGTCCCAAATTATATGATTCATGAACAGAACAATGTATATAATTATTTCATTATAGATGAATAAAGAATATTAATAAAGAATATTTTTGATGTGAAGGTCACATTTAAGATTCACATTTTAAAAATATATATGTACTTATTTATTTTATGTGTGTGTGTGCCTGAGTATAGGTATGTGCATCATATACATCCAAAATCCAAATCAGAAGACAAATTGGATTCCCTGGAAATGGAGTTCAGGTCCTCTGCAAAAGCAGCAAGTGCTCTGAACACTGAGCCATCTCTCTACACTCTAAGTTCACATTTTAAATATGTGAATCTATGCTTATCACAATAAAACAGTAATCAATAATAATTTTTATTTTATATGAAACAACCTAAAAATTCACACTTTGTTACGAAGCTGACATATAAGCTAAGGTATTAACTTCTACATGTGATGCTAACCCTTACAGCAGCAGGCAAATCCAGTAAGCATGAGGTAAAAGTGACTTTTCTTTCACTCTTATGTCCTATCTAAGTTAGACCTTACAATCTTCACTTAGTGACTTTTCTTCACTCTTATGTCCTATTTAAGTTAGACCTTACAATCTTCACTTAGTGAAACTAAACCAGGAATATTATAAATTTTCAATATAGTTTTCCTAGTACAAATTCTGAGTAATACCCTGCATGGCCACGGATAAACACTACTGAAAATGCAGCCATCAAGGCATTTGTTACCCTTGATATATATATTGCTATGTGCACTAAACAGTTTATCTGATGGAGGTTTGGTTATAGGGAGTAAAGTGATAGAAGGTTTTTATTGATGCAAACAGGGATACAGCTGACATGTTTGTTGTATACTTCATGATAACTGCTGCTGTTTAAATGTGGCTTCCTAGAAATGCTTACAGTACAAACTAAATTCAAAACATCTCAGCTTGCAGTTTCATTCTGTGAACCATACAAAGCAATTATCATATCTTTATCTTAACCATTCTCTAATTCCAACAGAGAATCCATGCATATTATAAAGCTATAAACAACTTGTCATGTGTAATCTCTATCCAGTCAGCATTTCAAAACACAAAACAGTAAACAGTTTCTTCTTTTTTTTCTTTTTTTCTTATTAGATGTTTGCTTTATTTGCAATATCTCCTTTCCCAGGTTTTCCTCCAAAAAAAAA
>JADRCC010576830.1:0-24908 GCA_019843855.1 Hylomyscus alleni
TGGGTGGCGGGGCCATGGCTATCCCTCACTGTGAGTCTTGATTCCCTGTTAGTGTTATACAGGCAAACAGACCACAGTAAGAGTGTCCATTTCAGTGTCAGAACCAGAACACAGAGAGAGCTCAGACATGTGGACACACAGCCATGCTCAAAAATCAGTAGCCATTTCCATCCTATTAGACAAGTAAGGAAGTGGAGGCCCAAGCATGCTGCAGAGGGTGAACTTGGGTTGATTCCAGAGGAGAGGCACCAGGGAAGGCTCTAGAACAGTCTCTCTCTTTCCAGGTGGAGGGCTGGCCAGGGTACAGGCCTACCTTTATCTAGTCAACATGAAGCTGATGAGCTCACTCATCACTCCAGGTATCTATGACATGTCCTGGGGGAGGTCTAAAGGTATTCTGTCTTGAGTTTCAACACTGTGACCCTCAAGTTCTACCTTCTCTTGAAGCAACTTCATTCAGCATACGCAGAGAAAGGCAAATACCATTGTTGCCATGTAAGTGGCTCTGGACCGTGCATTCTGGCCCAGAAGTCAGATTGGCCTTATGATTGGCAGGCTATCGTAAGTTGTGTCTATCTCCAGAGTCCTGGCTCAGGTGTGCTCTTGGCAACATCTTGTTTCCAACCTGTAAGACTGAGGTCCCATCTGACTTCACCTGACCCAGCCATTTCTTTCTGTTGCTCTTTTGGTGAGTTAGTTTTTTCAAAGTTCTGTGTGATATATTTATCACAGCACCTGATACTCAGCAGTTAACTGACAGAGGTTGGCACATAGATAGATAGATTCATGGGTAGATGGGTGGGTGGTGGGTAGTTGCATGGATGCATGGGTGTGTGGATGCATGAGTGGATAGATGCATGGGTGTGTTTATGCATGGGAGGATGGATGCTTGAATGCCTGAGCAGATGAATGGGATAGTTGCATGGGTGGATAGGTGAGAACAAATGAATGAACGTGTTATCTGAGACGTCAGGGCACCGCTGTGTCGTTCCTTAGAGGGCATAGCTCGTGGAACACAAAGACATGGCAGAAACTCATGGCAATAGAATCAACTGAGTTTTCCTAGACATTCACTGAGGACTAAAGTTAGAAGTGGAGGACCTTGGTGGTTAGCACAGCTGAGCTGGAGGAGCAAGCATCTGGTTACCTGGACAGGTCTTGCGTATTTCTGTGGGTAGAGGGGACGTTCCTACTAGAGCCATATGATAGGCATAAGCATGGTTGACCTTGGCAAAGAGCAAGTCACAAGCCTGTGCTCATTACTTAAGCTTCATAGGAACACGGCCTCTGAATAGCAAAGTCCTCTGAGAGTGCCCGGTTGCCCTGTATCCAGCAGGATCCCCAGAGAGGGAGGAAGCAGGAAGGCTTCAAGCCTGGGAAAGCAACTGCTCCCTCATTCTTTTGCTGATTCTTCATTTTTTTTTTAAAAAAAAAAAGGTGTTAAAAATTAATGAGCAAAATATTGAACTCTCAGCCTTGGCAACAGAAGGATAAACACAGGTGCACTTTGTCATGGTGACAGATTCAATGGTGTTCATCTCTAACAAGGCGGACATCATCGGGATGGGGACAGCAACAATCAGTTAAATAAATAGCTGTGCTGCGGTGGGCTGAACAGCCAGCTGGACTCGGGGGCTGCTCGGGATGGGTATTTGGTGGCTTTTGAACTTTGGGGCATGTGGGGTTCACTGTAGTAGAAGAAAGCCCGCTGCTGCGTAAACGAACAGGAATTACATCTCATCCAGCAAGGACGGAGCTAGATGGAGAACTTTGAAAGTTAGACTTTCGCTAGCTAAGTATAAAGAAATGATCGCACATGTACAAATTAATCACAGAGGAAGGAAACACAATAAAAAGAAAAATGTATCCATTATGTTCATCCTTAAAGTTACATTTTCCAGAAACTTCCATATATGTCTCCACACACTGGTTTGTGTATCTTATGCTTCATGACTGGGCTGGGATCCTCTCTTGCATTCTGAGATGTGTGAGCTCTCAGTGCCCAGGCAAATCCATGATACATCTCTCTATTCTGTCTCCTGAAGGATGGAGATGGAGTGAGGTCAATAACTCAGGACCATGGTTTCTTCTTAGGTGAGATAAGACAGCACCCAGCTCACAGAGGGCTGCAGTCCCTCTTCCACCAGAGTGTCAGGTATGTCCTTAGCTCCCGGCTAAAGGATGCTCCCACCCCAGATCCAGGTTCAAACTGTGCTTTCATTATTCATTCACTACATCTGACTTACGGATTGGGGCGATAATGAATGGGCAAGTTTGAACGGTGTTGGCTGTGTTGAGTTTTTAATGAATACGCTAGACTGAATATACTTAGCTGGACGTTCTGCCCAGTCCATCCAATTACCTAGCCTCATTATGCAACTGAATTGCGTTTCCTTTACTTGGGGGCTTTGCTGAGTGGGCGTCCATGCTGCTGGCCAGCAGCCCACACTGATATTGATGAGAGAGCCCTGTTTGATAGACAACAGAGGTCATGCCTGGGGCAGCTTATCTCTGTGCTCTGCACCTTCTCCAAGCCTCCTGCTTCTCTACAACATCCAGGAGGAGGGCAGAATTGCCTTTGGATGAGGCACACTAGCACCAACCCTCCTTCCAAACTTCCACTCTGTCCTGCCCTTTTCTTCATTGAATTGCCTTCTCTCTGCCAGCTCCCCCCACACACACACACACAAAACACGGTCAAGGGTCTATCCTGCCTTAATGACTGGAAACTAAGCTGGCATGTCTGCCATGCTCCCCAGCTTTATAGTGATATAAAGAGGTGACCTACTAGGGAACCTCAGCGGACCAGACACAGGAAAAGAAGGCAAGCCCAGTGTCCTTGCTGGCGTAGTATGTGACTCCTGGCCAAAGCCACTGCCTCTTACTTTGTTGTAGCCTCCAGCCCTCAGTGGGATAGAGAAACATTGGGGGGCCTAGGCAGCTGTCTCCCTGGCTTGTTCTTAAGGATGTGATTACAATTCCAGGGGAGATAAGTTCCTCTCTCCCAATGCCGAGGGCATTCTTTCATGTGTGTGGGTCTTCAGTTCCCAATAGCCAGTTGGCACTAGGTTCATCTGCTTCCCTACTCTAGACACTCAGCAAAGGAGAAACACCTATGAAGAACAAAGGGCAGAAGGGCAGAGCTGTGGGCCTCCACCACACACAAGCTGGTGACTGCGCCAAGCTGGTGGTCAAGCCAGGCTCTGTGTACGTGCCACCTCCAGTCCTCAGACACACTAGAAAATATGTGCGTGGGTCAATTCTTTTTAAACCTTTCTTAGACCCCTCACTCAGCTTCCTCTACTGAAGTAACTGTTTTCATTAGCCATCTGTGGGATAGAAGGCTGAGGTTCAGGCCACACAGCAGTGGTGGGATCTGAGCCCGCATTGGGGTTGAGCTTTGCTTCTGACACTCAGCCAGCGTGAAGCTCTGTCTTCCAAGACTTTGAAGGAGGAAGCAGGTGCTTGCTATGCACCATGAACTTGGGAGCCAGACTACATTTCCCTCTGCTGCCAAAGAGCCTGATCTTCACTTGAGTTCACATGGTCTTGGCTGTACAAAGGCACTAGAGAAATTTGAAGTTCTAAGAGGTTGTAGGGAAGACCTGGCTTTGAGCATTGCACCCTACACGGCATCCTTCCCTTCCCTATAGTCTTGTTTTGTGAGCCACATTCTGCCAACAAGGTCTGCCTCCAGCCCACCTCTCCCAGCCAGTCAACAGCAAGAACCTCTAATTTGGGTTTATGTTGATATTTCCGTTGGCAATCTAGCAGTGAAATTAGCAACAATTAACCTCGAGAATAAACCAACTAACCCAAAGCAAGTTTCATGTTTGCCAAGCGCAACAGACAGTCTTTCAACAAACGCCATTTGGGAGTTCTGGATGCTCCTAACGAGAAAGGAAATCACTGGTGACTTAAATAAATAGACTTAAGGGTCAAGAATAAATCCCATTTATTAAGTACACATGGATGCTGAGCTGGGCACTCCTCGTTCAACATTGACTTAGCGCTCTGAAAATCCCTTTAAAAATTTGTGAAATAAGTGCTGTGATCATGTCCTTTATCCACAATCCCCCTGCCAACCCACCTCCCACAACATCGGAGCTGTGGAGATGGTTCCGTGGGGAAAGCACTTGTTACAAAGGCACCCACATAAAAGCAGGGTGTGCCAGTGCACACTCATAATCCCAGGGCTGGGATCCCTGGTGCTCACTGGCCAGCTAGTCTACCTAGATCAGTAAGGTCCAGGTTCTGAGGCCCTGACTCTAGCCCTGAGGAAGACAGCAAATGTTCAACCTTACAGGTGCATACACACATGAACACACATGTCTAACATTGAAATTTAGAAGTAAAGATAGATTTCAGGAAACTTTAAAAATAATAGCAGGCAGTGCCTATCCCTCTTTCATTTGTCCTCATGGTGACTGCAAATGCACACCGCTGACATGGCTCTTTGCTTCTTCACGCTTTCAGGACCATTTGTATTTGCATGTGTTTTTGTGTGCAGCTTGGCCACCACTGTCCCTCTTTCTTGGGTGAGAGATCCAGATTGTGAAAAGCATTGGAACTTGCCATATTGGTGTAGCCAAAAAGTGGTCAACCCAAGTGTGTTGGTTACTGTTGTGTCTCTGTGACCGAAACACCCAGTGGGAACAACTTGAGTGTGGGTGGATTCACTTTGGCTTATGATCTCAGGTCACCATGGCTGAGACCATGGTTGGGAGGGATAGGAATTAGGATTATCTAAAAGGCAAATCACTTGATATGTCTGTGGTGATCTTCACGAAGAGGTTGGACCAAGATGGGATGACTTATCTCAAAGTATATGATGCCTTCTATCAGACAGCCTGTGTGTGAAGTAGTGTTGAAAAGAGCCAGGGCCACAGACTTCTACTGGATTCTTCTTCCTAAGGACACCTGTTGTCGTAGCAGCCACCACTCATGGCCACTAGGCTCCAGCTTCCAATAGAGACTGATCCCCAGTGACTCTCCAGGGACCCTAAGACCTTCTGTGTCTGAATGAGACAACAAGGGCATTTGGCTTTATGATCAGTGAACTGGTACTGGACTAACTACCCAACCCTTGCTGTGGAGGGCAATCTAGTGAAATCTCCCTCTGATGTTCTATATAGACTCTGTTGACTCTATTAGGGAATTCTGACTAATATGGGGGAGAAATGGTGGAATTTGGGGACACATTGCAGAGGCTAGTCACATCAAGGTCAACCAGGAAGTAAAGATCAAGGTTGCCAGCAGAGGAAACAGCTTTCAAAGCCCTGCCCCTAGTTGCCATTTTTTGCTAGTTCAACCCCAACTTCTAAAGGCCTCTATGGAGAGTAATATTTGAAACACGAGCCTATGGGGAGAATTTTTTTATTCAAATCATGATGCAAACTACATCTAAGGTCAGACCCCTCCTCTCCGGGATCTCTATAACTCTTTCTTCCAAGAACAGACTTAGTATGAAAAGACAACTTGCAGATGAATGTAGCCCTTGGAAAAACCCCACCTACAGCTGGCAGTAAAAGTGTCTTCTTGTGATTTATTTCTCTGAATATGATACTCACAAAATGCCTCCCATCTTGTGCTAGGCCTTGCTGGAGTCAGGTGAATAGTGAGCCTTGGAGAGAAGGGCCCGATGCTTCAGCCTGAGAGAATGGCTCTGAGAGTGTAGGTCTGCCTGGTGGGGATAGGCACAAGTCAGGAAGACTCACTGGCAAATGAAACCTACTTCAGCAGGAAGTACAGGTGCTGTAACTAGGCCGGCACAGCATAGGAAATACTGTTGATATCTAATGGTTTCAAGTACTAGACAGCCAAACTAATGCTCCATAGCTTCTTACGGGTGTTCACTAAGGAAGTGGCTTTTTTAGAGGCTTAGGGACTAGGGGTTTTATGGTGGAAGAAGGGGTGTTTCACGGGTTTTGGCTTATGTGTAGGCAATCTTCCTTTGGAGTGGGAGTGAAAATGTCCAGCAAGTTAAATTTTAAAAAAAATCAATAGCATTTCAGGTGATTGTGAATTAAGGGCTATTTGCCGAAGCATAGAGGAGTTAAGAGTGAGCTCTGAAGAGGATCAATGAGCAATTTCTCTGGCAGTGGCGGGGCCCCTGTAGTGAGTGTCAGAGGGTAGGGAGCAGCCTGGCCCCGCTGGCTCCTTTTAACATCAAAAGTACACAGTACAGCAAGCTCACAGAAGCATGGCTCTGATGCATTAGGGTCCATCTACCGAATTACCAGATACCTCTCTGCCTTCTCTCCCACCACTGCCCCTATGTTGCTTCTCCCGGAAGGGACATGTCCCCATTCAGAGTCCCAGCAGACAAAGGCAGAGGGGTGGACCTGCAGCTGCCTCTGTGCCAATCAATTCTGGGATGTAATATCTACAATTTTCTGATTTGAAAGCAAAACCAAATAACCCAGAAACATAATTCAGGCCTTGTGCAGCCCTCTTCCTCAGAAAGAGTACAAATTGATTCTGCCTTTTATAAGCCCGATTTTAGGCTGTTCACTCACCCTCCTCTGTCATTTGCTGAGCTCTTTTCTCCCCATTTGCCAAGGCACAATTAAGACGGGCTTAGGAAGTCTTTTGCTTTGAGTTTTCACCTTTGTTGGACTAGCTCAATTCTGTGTGTGTGTTCCTGGCAAATGCCAAGACCTCAGAACACTGGCATGACCTTGGAAGTCCTCCCCGCAGCCCCCAAACTTTGCCTCTTGTTTCCAAAATCAGAGTTAGACTGGAGGTAGGAACTCAGCTCTTGCTGAAGTCTCACACGTCCTGCAGATGGGCAGAGGTCAGGGACAGAGTAGCTCTTTTGTAGCCAAGGAGGTGGGCCTGGCCTTCTTTGAGCTTCTCCCTTATGCCTGTTCCCTAAGAACTGTATACGTCAGCTCACTTCTGCATTTAAAATATTTTCTGATCCATCCGCCTCTCTGAGGGCCCCACTTGGGAAGGCTCTGTAAGGAAACTGAACCCAGCCTTCCCTTCCCCAGTGACCTGTTCTGGGCATCGTAGAATCAAGCTATGGTTTCCCAGGGCTGTGGACCAGGTGTTTCAGAGCCAAGCTACTCTGTCCTGACACCTTGTCCCCACCTGGGCGACCTGTTAGAGTGTTTAAAAGTCTCCTCCCTTCTCGCCTCCTCATCAAGGACCTAAATCCCATTCAACCTAAGTGTTCTTTTCTTGTGCTCCAAAGAAGTCCCTTTGCTCAGCCATTAGGATGGTAGTTGGATGGATGCTTCTGCTTTGTCCAGAAACTCCTTCCAGAAGTTTCCAGTCAGCTGTAGGCAGATCCCCTAAACCTACAGAGGGGCAGCTTCTTGTTAGAGGGTGGCCAGGGCAAAGTCAAAGCCCACTGTCACCTGTAGGCTAGCACGTGGCAGGGGCAGCTGATGCCCTCGAGCCCCACACCTTTCCCATCAACTGCCACTGTGTGTGTATGGCAAACAGGAACCACTTGAGTCCCACCGGCTATTGCTGATTCTAATCAGAGAGCAGGAGGGACACAGCCCCAGGCAGAAGCACACTGGTCATCCATTAGTTGTTATGGAAACTCATTACCCCAAGAGGTCATTCATCTGAAAATATAAACAATTCCCGAAAAGGTTTTTAGAGGAATTCATGGGTGGCTGCCATAATGGTATGATTACAGAAAGCAAAACAGGGGCTGTACTCTTGAAGCCTGAGCCCACTCCTGCCAGGTGGGGCCCAGTTCCCTGCCCTTCCCTCCAGACTTCCATCCAAAACTGAGACTAGGACTCCGGCTGGTCCTCCGGGACCTTGTGAGTCCTACAGGCTTCTCTCAAACACTGTCTTATGGGGAAAGAGTGTGTATCAAAAGGCAGTGTGCCCTTCTGGCCCCTGGACAAACTTCCCCCTTCAAAGTGGTATCCAAACAAATACCACGTGCAATGCCCTTGGCTGGCAATAGTGATAAAGCCATGTGCTAATTATATGCTAATATAAAGTTACATGCTAATTTGCCATCAGTGGCTATTAGCATTGTACTTTGTCATATATGTGATTAATGGTTAGCTGATATTATTTATTAACTGTAGCATCTATAGGTCATGTGAGCAGCCCCTAGTATCTCAAGAGTTGTGATTCTGATCACAAGCCTGTGAAGGAGGTACCACTTCTCCACTTTACAGAGGAGCATATGTGCTGTCTTCTAATATTCTTTGGTCCTATTAGCAACATGGCTGACACTTAGGTTAAGCCCATTTCCTTCTCTGGCACCCTGAAATATTCACAGCATCCCCTTATGCTTGTGTGCACTTGTTTGTGCTTGTTCTAGGTCTTTACCTAGGTTCAAAACCCAGACATCATTTCTCCCAGGAAGGCTTTCCTGAACTAGATAGAAAGGGTCAGGGACTTCAATCTCTCTCTCTCTCTCTCTCTCTCTCTCTGACTCTCTCTGTCTCTCTCTCCATCTGTGTGTGTCTATGTGTTCATGTGTGTATGCATTATATGTTTATACACGCACACATATATACATAAATTACTTTATGTGTAAGTATGTGTGTCTGAGTATGTACGTGTACCATGTGTGTTCAGGAGTCCATAGAGGTCAGGGAGGCAATAGATTCCTCCAGAACTGGAGTTATGGGCAGTTGTGAGCTGCCGCATGGTGCTGGGACTGAACCTGGTTCTCTGCAAAAGCACCAAGTACTCTTAACTGCGGAGATATCCATCCACAAACTTTTGAGACTCATTTTCTCACTTAATTGGAGCTTGCTGACCAGGCAAGGCTGACCAGCCAGTGTGCTCCAGGGTGCTTCTGCTTCTGCCTTCCCCAGTACTAGGGTTACATACGCCTGCCACTATGCCTGGATTTTATGATCTGGGGTCCAAATTCAGGTCCCCACTCTTGAACAGCAAGCACTTACTGACTGACATCTCCTGGGCACCAATTTCCATAGATGTTAAAGCTCATGATTTTAAGGTCTTGTTTTCCACCTGTCTCGCCTTCTAGGCTAGGAACCCTTGACTGGCTCAGACTACTTTTGTTTTTGTATCTCCAGAGCTTGTCACAAAACAGGCACGAAATAATTGTTTATTACTAGAAAAAAAATGCTTCCAAAGGCCTAGGTCTCTCCTGGCCACCGCTACATAAAACAATGTCTGGTCCATAGTGGGTGCAAAATTCCCAGTTGCGTGGTGGCTGTGTGGATGATTATATGGTTCATGTGTGGCCAGATGGTTGTGGGTGGGTGGGTGGGCGGGTGGTGGAAGGGTGTGTGGGTGGTTGCACACATGAGTGTGTGGAAGGATGGGTAAATGGCGAAACAAAAAGGTGGGTGGTCAGTTGGTAAAATTGACAAATGATGTATGCATAGTCAAGTACAGATAAAGTGCTTGTTATTGGGATAATTGAAGAGATATTTGGATGCTGGGTAGTTAGAAAGGCTGATGGATGGACGTAGCCAGGTGGATAAATGGAAGGCTGCCAGTAAAGAGGGTTGGATGGGCTGAGCTGTGGGCAATTAGACCCTGACTTGACAGATGAATTAGAGGCAGCTAGTGCCCACATCCGTTTCCCTGGACAGTAGACTCTGCACTGGTGTTTCGAACCCAGACAAAAGACTACAAGTGCCTTCAGAAGCAACACCTGTGGAAAATGAGGAAGAAGCAATCGCCAGGGATGGGGCAAACCATGATGAAATTCTAACACAAGCCTTCGCTAATCCTGGGGCACAACTCCGGAGCATAGACATCTTCAAATTGTCCTCCCATGAGGAAAGAGCTAACTACTGTGAATCAGCCATTGGGTGTGCACCTGATCATGGGAAGGAACTTTGATCACAGACAAACCCTGGAGAGAAACTCAACCCTAAGCCTTCCACGCTAACACTGGCAGCCTCTGAGGAAGGGTGTGCTGTCACTCACACGGCTGGTCTCCCTGCACCACTCCACTCTGATCACCACTCTGACCCAAGTGCCTAGCCCTTCCATGGTTGTGAGTTCTTGCTGCTGCCTTGACTCATAACTGTCAGCTGCCCCCCCCCACCTCCTCTGCCACCCTTTCCAAATCCTGCCTCCCTTGAGTAACACCTCTGCTTTCTAAGTCATTGAAGCCACAGTAGTCTCCAAACAAGATAAGTTTACAGTTTAATGGGGTCATTGGTATAATCTCTGACCCACAAAGCCCCAACACAGAATGCAGTCCCACCCAAGTGGGTCACTAGTAACAGTAATGACTACAGTGTGCCACCCCTGGTTTCTGTGCCCAGGCATGTCAAAGGTCAGTCACAGCATCACATGACTGCCAGGGCTTAAGCTGCCAGAGGAAAGGTGGCAACCTATCAGGATACCTGGCCTACCAGGGCCTAGTCTCTAAGCTGGAACCTTTGAAAAGCCATTCTTCCCCTCTATGCATTCGCAGCATCCCGGGACACACTAAGTGACAGAACTGGTAAGATTCATGTGGCATTGCCTTTTTCCTTTGCTGATGGACTCCCAACTCACAATATCTGTGTCTGCATTTACCTGACACCAGTAGAGCTGCCTAGGAACCCACACGTTTTTCTCCCCGATAGAAATGAATGACCAGGCACACTGTCCAGAGCTCAGTCTTGAGGTGTATTTTGTTCAACAATATATCTCAAAGTCACTTCCACCGCAGTGCTGCCAGCGCACCAATGTCCACTCCATGTCCAAGCAGTCTGCTCACGAGGCAGCCATGTCCTTTCCTATTGCCTTCTGGGAGGCAGGGATGTGAGCTGAGGAGGGAGTACTGGTATACCTGAGGTAGAAACAAACAAGGTAATAATTTTAAGATTGTGCTGCTAGACAAGAAGTAAGTGGCAGGCCTTGAGGTGAGCACATTCCAGGTGTCTGGAGGAAAGTGAGGGAGCCTTGGGTGTGGCCAGGAGTGCTGAGGACCCTGAAGTCCTCAGCGTGTGCGTGTGCGAGTGTGTGTGTGTGTGTGTGTGTGTGTGTGTGCGTGTGTGTGCGTGTGATGCTCTTAGAGCAGGATGAATGTTGAGATGTAAAAGGTAGCTTGGCTGTGAGCCACAGCTCCAGGTCTTGGAGTAGACAGCAAATGCTCCTCCAGAAGCCCACCTCTCCCAACTCCCTGTTGGCACCAGAAGGAGAAGCTGAGGTTGCTGCTCTGTGACGACTTGAGCATCCAAATGTGCCAGCAGGGGAAGAGAACGGCCCAGGCCTCTCTCCAGGGTCCTCCACTGCAGAAAACCAAAGGCCAAGAGTCTGCACCCACACAGCCCTTCACCCACCGTGCCCAGATTACTCTACATTCCTGAATAAAAATACTTTCCATTGGTGTGTGTGCATGTGTGTGTGTGTGTGTGCATGCACGTGTGTGTTCGTGTGTGTGTGTGTGTGTGTGTGTGTGTGCGCGCACGCTCATGTCTGTGTACACATGTGTGTTTGGGGCTGGTGAACAGCTGTCATTTCTTGGGCACCAAACTCTATGTTTTAATTTTGAGTCTGTAATTCGCCAGTTAGGTTAGGCTGGATAGCCTGCGAGCCCTGGACGTGTCTATTTCTCCCTCCTCAACTCTGGGATTACAAGCACATTCCATCATACCCAGATCCATTGGCTGTTTCTTAAAAGCAAGGGAAAAAAAGAGGTGGGAGGTGGGTCACGCCTGCCCATGCCTCCTCTAACACTCCACCCTTAGCCCATGCTACTTCTTTAAGCCCCATGTCCAGAGTTCTCTCTGTTTCTCCTTCACTCCTTGTCTCTCTGTTCTCCTCCTGCTGGCTTCCAGTCTCCGAACTGAACATTCAAATCACAAATCACATCCTAGGGGTGGAGCAAGGCCCTCCTGAGTGCGCAGACAGCTGAACAACCAAACGGTGACCTGGATCTCCTCAGCTGGCTGGAGACAATCTTGTATCCAGAGCTATGAAACCAGACATTCTTTATTGTGAGACATTTGGCTCCTGAGGTGGCTTGGCCAAAACAAATCATCTTTGTTTAATTTTTGAGGATGTTTCCCAGGAAAGAAGCAGTGGCCATTCCTGGGGGCCTGGAAGCCACTGATCTGGAGTCCAACACCATAACTACCTCTGCTTGCCTTGACGGAAAATGTCTATGCAGACACAGTGTTGGAAAAATGGCAACACTCAGTGATGACAGGTCAGGCCACCAAGAATCAGGAACACTGGCCAGTAATTCCAAAGCTTATGAACCCTTCAGGAGCCACCACCAGTCCTGGTCTCGCAGGTGCCTGTACCACAGGTTCTGGGGACCTGCTACTTCTATGTGTCACTGGGCAGAGTAGACCAATGTGTCTTCTTAGTAAATACCATCCAAAAGGTGTGGGCCACCCCAACGTGACTGGTAATGGTGTTGGCAGAAGGGTGGAGTAGGCAGGGAATGCTACTGTCTACCAAGGTAAAATTGGAGACTGTTTCAGTGCACACATCCTCCAAGGACGTTGAACTTGAGCTCCATGTGTTCTTTCTGTCTATATGTGTTATGTTAGTGTGTGCACCTGTGGATGCGTCTATGTGTGTGTGCGTGTAGATACCACCTGGCCAGCCTTGGGTATCTTCAGTCACTTTTCACCTGTTTTATCAGACAGCCTATCACTGAGCCTGAAGCTCACCAACAGCTAGACCGACTGGCCAGCAAGCCCCAGGGATTACCCTATCTCTGCATCCCCAGTGCTGGGATCACAGAAGGACTTGCCATGACGGCCATTTTTATGTGGATACTAGGGGTCTGGGTACAGGTCCTCAACTCTGATGCCAGGAATTGTACGTCCCTCAGAACTGGCAGCCTCTGAGCATGGACGGGCCTCAGCTTGTGGTACCACAGAGTTCAGGGTTTCTATCGCCAGTGGGAGGAGTGAGGAGGGTGTTGTTCATCCAGTCAACAGATGCCTACTGAGCACCGAGCAGGCTCCTGGCCTTTCTCACCACAGCTGAGTAGGGTTTCTGGTGTCTACAGGGCTCTGTAGTCTGCCTCCACTCAATAATCTGTCCTTCTATTGGTCCACTCCCCTCTAACTGCAGTCACTCCAGACTTCTTGCCCTTTCTTTAAAAACAAAGAACAAAACAAAACAAAACAGTTTTGGCATGGTAGTCTTGGCATGGTAGTGTGTGACTATAATATCAGTACTGTGATCCCAGGGCCAGCATGATCTACCCAGTGAGTTTTAGGCAAGCCATGGCTAAATAGTAAAAACAACACAACACAAAACAAAACAAAAAAGCCTTCTCTCTCCTTCAGAGCCTTTGCGCTATTGAACCCCTAGCTTGGACTTCTTTTCCTCACAGCTCCCACTGATGTAGCTTTTCCTAATATCATTGATATCATTCCCACCCCGTATATCCAGTCAGAACAAGAGCCTAATGCTTCCCCTGCCCTCGCACCCTACATGGACATACCTTCTCTTCTTCATACTCTCTCCACAGTAGGCCTCCCTTGCTAGCTGGACTTCCGCACCCCCACTTGAATAGATCCTCAGTAAAAGAACCTCCTTAAAGCCAGGTCTCGGGAGGAGAGGTAGTTCTTCAGGACTCCTGAGCAGCGCAGACTGCCAAAGTCCCAGAAGGCACCTGTTTCAGAAACATTGTGTTCTGGGAATGGGTTCCGAATGAATATATAAGATATCCATGACTGGAGGGGGCTTATTCTAGCCAAAGTTACTGAAGAAACTGGATCACAGGGAGGCCCACTCCTGACCCCACACAACCCTCTCTGACAGGTCTCATGTGGCCTGCCTATCCCTCCCTTCCTTCATGTCCATCTTTCCTGAGGATCAAACAGAGGGATAAGTGTTCTATCCCTAATCTATATCCTTAAACCCTGTCTTAGTCTCTCACTTTGAAAGAGTATTTTACTAAGTTACCTAGGCTGCCCTTGAACTTAGCAATCCCTCTGCCTCAGCCTTTAGGGTAGCTGAGACGATAGAATTTCCCTGACAGACCATGATGCAGTCATTCAAGCTGATTTCTGACAGGCAACATTGGATGGCAGCTGAGAGAAGCAAAAAGCTTGGACCAGTGGTGCTGTCTCTCCCTTGAGTGAACTGGGGGTGAGTTGAGAGCAAGCTGCAGCACCCCTCGGGAGTGTGGGTTAGTCCGGGACCACAGACTCATTAAATTCCCAATTAGATCTCCCCACCTCACAGTGACTCCTGCTTAAACCCCCGAAGGAACTAAGAAGCTTCGGATGTTCACAGGCACGGCTGGCAGGCACGTTCCTCCTTGTTTATGCCAGTTCCTCCACTGGGGTCAGACATTTGCATGTTGAGGACTTTCTGGAGTGGTCAGGCTCGGGGCTGAAAAGAACTGCTATATCACACCCCCAGTCTCACTGGGTCCACTTTCACGACAGCTCCTCTCATACCATCCCTGTGAAGAACTTCTTAATTTAAGTTTGTGTTTAGGGTTGGCGCTTTGAAAGAAGAGTTAGCATAATTTTAATTTATACTATCATAAATCCAATTTGCTAGTTCAGGCGGTTAATAACATTGGCTGCTGGAACTGCACACTCCTGTTGCCTCCCTGAGGGTCCGGCTGTTCCTCACTAGGGCAGAGAGAGAGAGAGATGAGTAACGAGGCAGAGGCTGCCATCCTGGGCCGGCACAGCGAGGAGAGCTGTGAATCATCGGGTCTCTTGCAGGACGGAAGTCTGGTGAGAGCTGATGATGTTCGAGGTCTGAGGCACAGTGGGCTTCATCCCAGCCCAGCAGACTCGTTCGTCATGCATCAGTCTGTTCCAACCTATTCCCTCAGCAGATGAAGTTTTGAAAGTATTAAAGCAAGAAATGGAAAGGCAGGGAACACAGCTCAGTTGGCAACGGGCTTGTCCTGTGAGCATGAAGACCCGAGTTTGGATCATTGGTACTCAGGCAGAAGCTAGGTGCTGTACATCTGGGACCTCGGTACTGGATAGGGTAGCCAGAGACTACCAATATCAGGGCCTTGCTGACCCCTAATCCAAGAAAACAAACAGCATACAGGGAGGTAGAAAGAATTAGTATAAAATACCAGTCTCTGACCTCTGACCTCTGGCCTCCATATACACACCCAGGTTCGCATGCATATACCACACACCCACAAAAAAGAAAGGGGCTAAAAGAGGGGCAAAGAGTCAATACCATCATGAAATAACCCAGCATCTGCTGGTAGGTCCCCAAGATGGGGTCAGGACTTCCTAGACAGAACCACCGGGCCCCATCTCACCCTGCCTTCTGAGTTGACAGCTAGGGAGCTGCCCGTGTGGATAGAGAGCTACCCGTGTGGATAGAGATCCTTTACTACTTTGTTTTCGCTTGGGCAGCACGTTTTACTGTTTAATTCGAGGGCTGAAAGCAATCGATAGATTGATGAAGGCCAAATGTCCTTGCAGTTGAGCAGAAGCACAGCAGGGTTGTCTTGACCAGAATGATGATGGCCTGTGAAGTGCTCATTCAGGTAGCCCACCCCGAGTGTCCACACCGAGTAAGGTGTTTGCTATTTCTCAGCCAGACCTCTCAGGGATCGAGGCTCAAGAGTGCTCCCCAAGCAGACAGTAAACATTACTTAAGGCTCTGTCTCTGACTGGCATGATGGACTCACACTCAGTGGCCTCAAGAGATAGAGCAGAAGCCTAAGCAGCAGGTTCCTATGCCAAGGGGCTGGCTCCACAAAGGACTGGTAGGAGACAATCTACCAGTCAGTCAGTTGATTGGTGCATATTACTTATTGCACTATGGTTGTATTACTCCCTCCCCAGGTCAGTCCATCCCTGAACCCTGTGCTGTGAAAAGCTCCATCAAAGGAGATTTCCACAGTTTGAGACTCTCTGCAATCAGGGGGAGTCAGTTGCATTGGATGGGAAATCGGCCTGGCCAAAAGCAGGAAGAGAGTTTGGAAGACAAATCAGCAGAGAATTCTGGGAAAGTGGGTGGGGTTGGGCAATGTCAGGGGCCAGTGATAGTGGCATAACCTGACTGTCTCACATGGATGGATCTCACAGGTTCTTCCATGACCACCTCTGAGCCTGTCTCCCAGGGCTACTGTGGGGTTCTCATAAGAAGAGAGAGGCTGCCAACCCTCCAGGAAACCATAAAGCAGTCAAGAGTTGGGAATGTGGGTTGGGAAGATAGTTGCCATATAAGCACAAGAACCCGTGTTTGATCCCCAGAACTCAAAAAGGTTGGCACCATTCAAAATCCCAGCACCAGGGAGGCAGAAACAGGTGGATCCTTGGAACTGGTCAATTCCAGACCAGTGAGAGACCCTGTCTTAAAAATACAATGTAGATGGCATCTGAGAAACAACACCAAAGGCTGCAGGCAGGCAGGCAGGCAGGAAGGCAGACAGACAGACAGACACACACACACACATGCATATAGAAAGACCCACACACACAAACAAACAAAGATAGATATACTGGGGCTGTATCCTGAGTGGCAGAATGCTTGCCAAGCACGCACAACCCCCAGGTTCTATCCCCCAGGGAAATCCCCCATTAAACTAGAGATGGTATTAGACAAGATAAAGCTTGGGTAGGAGAGGAAAGTATCCAGAAATGGAAATGTGTAGCCGAGGCCAGCCCGACCATCCACTGAGGTGTTGGGCTGTCCATTGGAGGCCCAGACCCAGCTGCAGCCCTTCAGGCTTCTTAGCAATTCTAGCATTCCATCAATCACCTGGCGGCTCCCCACACCCTCCCAGGCAGGCTCCAGGGTACCTGTCTCTCCATAAACAAACCTCCACCACAGATAATGCAGACCCTCCTCTGCCTCCATATATTGCTCTGACAGCAATCCCAGGGCTGAGAAATGGCATGTATAACTTTCTCCTTATTAGGCAATAAAATATCCAGAAGTGTTCCTGTACGCAGAGCAATTCCATATGTGTCAACGGCGGCTTCACAATAACCTGAAATTATTCTTGCCTTCCTCTTTGCAATAAACTGCATAAAAACATGTACATTTTAAGTACAGACATTGGGAATACAGAATTTACTAACGACAGTGCCTTTGCATGTACAGTGGGTTTAATTTAAAGTGAAAAACATTGTCAATGGATCTAGCAGAACAAGGTGAGTTTTCTTTCAGATTTCTGTGTGCTTAAGGTTTATTTACAATCAGTAACATGCTCATAGTATAACTTTACAGCTCTATAAATTCTGCTGTGTGTATATCCACTTGGTCACCAACCTGACCATGGGTTGCCAGCGTGTCCAAACTAATAACATTGTAAAGCGATGTTCTCATAGACAACGACACAACTGAGCCAGCAGAAAGCCTTCTTCCCTCCCCTGGTCCCCTGGCTAAGTTCATCACCCCTCTCCTCTAGATACTCAGGGCAAATGATATTCTGATTCCAATGTGATCATTAATTCTGCCTCCTCTTCAAGTCCTCAAAAGATACGGCTGTGCTTGCCTGCATCTGGAGTCTTCTACTCAACATAATGTCTAAAGAGTCAGGAATCTGTTGTGTTCTTGCTAATACTCCCTCATGTGGATGTCCCTGAGTCTACTCAGCAGCCTCCAGTTGTAGTCCCTGTGTTCCTCTGTGGATTCGGAGAGTTTCTACTGCTGTGTGCCATTGCCAACACTTGGATGTGGCTCCTTCTAAGCCTTGTCACTCTTGTTCAGATGGAATGATATCTCTCTGAGGTTCCATTTTTGGAGAGAAGTGGAGTTTGTAGGCTAAAGTCTGGACTCCAGCAGCCCCAACACTCCTATTGAAGGGACAAGACAGTCAACTCCTAGGGGCCGTGGGTCATCCTTTTTGTCTTTATCACACAGATACATTTATGGAGAGTGGGCCTCTGCTGACTAAGATGGCAGCCTCCTGGAAAGAAGAACACCACTGCCATGGTACAGGAGGTTTCTAGGAATGACTCGAGATTAATGCAGTTCTCTGAAACACAAGATGGATCATGAAAGATACCCCCGAGCTGCCTAGAGTCGGTCGCTGGCTCCAGCCACACCTAAGGATATCAAGCTTTTAATATTCCTAGGCACAGGGGAAAGGTCAGGCCCCAGGCCTCGCCTCATTTGGAAGAATAACATGGTATATCTCCAGACCTCTGCAAAGGACTGTGGCTTCCTTCTGCTCCCACAAAAGACATTCCACGCTTGTTTAAGAATCATCAGTTGTGAAATGAGAATGGTAATGGAAATGTTGCTAATCTTTTCTTGATTACTTACTGCACATTGGACTCACTCCCTCAAGCAATAGACAGTCCCTTTGAGGGAGAAATGGGCGCGCTAGAGATGAGCGTGTCTGAGCTCTCCCAGGTGGTCCGTGTTTGAGTCTCTCTCTGAGAGGAAAGATGAAATGAGGTGGAGTGGGCTCCAGAAGGAAGGAGGAGTTTGTGGTGTTAGTGGTATCAGATTTTAAAAAAAACTGAAATGCGGGAGGAGAACATCCAAGTACATGGGCGTAGGCATGCCAGTTTATCTGGTGGAACTGAGGGGCTGATGGAGGGAAAGAAGCTGCCAGAAGGGGGATTAAATGGGGAGGGTGTGGCCTGCCTAAGGGCTGAGGGCCAAGTCAGACAAGAGACTGGAAGTGCTATGGAGCTCGGAGGCTCCTGATGTACAACCACAGATAGCACTTCGGATGAAGTTCTCTGAGAAGCACTGCACGTGAATGTGTGTATTAGTGCAGAACATGGATGAGGACTGCTCTGCTTTCTACATGTAGCTAGACCTGATGCCCAGTTGTTTGCACCTTGGTTTCCTCAGAGTTTCCTTTTGAGCCGAGGAGCTGGACTGGCTCTTGATGATGGCCTGTGCATGAAGAACAACAGTTCGTGGAAGTTGCACAGGCACAACCTGTGCTTTTTGGTGTTTTCTGTGTCAGTGAGCGAGTAAGAGACTTGCTATGGAGCAAATCCCCAAAAGAGGAGTCCCCAAGTCCAAGGGTGCTTGCACTCTGAGTTCAGGGGATACCACCAAGGCTCTCAGGAGCTCTTCTCTGCTTCCCTCTGCAGAAGTCAAAGACTTCTAGTTTCTCCCTCAGAGCAGAGAGAGCACAGGGTGTGGTCAGCCCGAAGGAGGCACCGTCAGTGGTTCATCTCCACTGCTTGCATTATGAGGGAATCTAAGCACCGTCGTGTACTTTAACAGCCGGCTGCAATTTCCTTCCCTGGGACGTGGCTGTTCACGTCTTTGACATTGCCCAGTCATGCTCCTAGGCTCCTTGTAGGAGGCCACAGGGAGTGGGATTTAAGTGGGGTTGGGGGAGTCCTACAAGGGTCTGCAGGGGTCTTAGCCCCTAATACCATGTCTGCAAACAGTTCTCGACGCAATCTTTCTAAAACATTTGACCACCTTCAAGTGCGCCTTTCTTCTGGAAGAGAGGTTGGGTCAGGTCATCCTAAGAATTGATGTATCTCTGGTTATCACACAGACAGTGTGGCTGGCAGTTTGCTATCTCCTGAGAAGGAAATGGACCTGTGCTTCAGAAGAAAGAATTTAATTTAGATACTGTGGAGGACTTCCTGATGTCTCAGGATATTAAATTCCAGAATGAATGAGACAGTCCAAGGCAGAATGTCTTTCTAATGCAAAGACCTTTGAAAGCAAGATGACTCATTTGTCCTCCTGGGAAATTGTCTAGTTCTGGCAATGAGATGGGAGATGGAACCAATCTGGACGTGGGGTCTTCACAGGGTTCCATGTGCGATGGGGCCAGCTGTGCCCATGACAGTGCACTGACTCTCCTAGTTTCTAATCTCAAGACTTGGCTCATTGTGAATGTTTGAAGCGGAGGAGGCACTGTCGGGCCTAACTTAATGAATTACTGAAATTAGCATTATTGAAAAGATGAAGCACCGGGGAAAATGTGTGATTTTAATCAATAGTTCAAATGAGCCCGAGAAAGATCACCAGAACTTAGCAAAGTCATAGAGAAAGTTCACAGCAGCTCTGCACGCCTGGCCTTCCCAGGGCACAAAGTGTTCCGGGCAGTGAAGTGGTGTCGGGTCTGAGCCCCCACTTTGTTCCTGGTGACTCCTCTTGACAGAGCTCACTGATGGCTTCTAGCTGTCATTATCAGCACATGAGTAGCATCAGTCTAGTGTTCCTAACAACTCAAGGGCCAATGAGTAATATTCATTCCTAATGCACAGAGATGGCCTCTTGTTTTTCAGAATTCTAGACGATTAGCAATTGGAAGGAACTTGAATTATCTAACATGCCCTCCATGTTTTGGAGAGAACCTTCCAGAAGTCCTCAGAGGCTGTCTCCCAACCACCTCTGTCCCCGAGGAGCTCCTGTAATGCCTACCAAGCATCTTCTAACTGCTAACCCTTCTTCCAGGTGAGGAGTCTGATACGTGGAAGGCGTATGTGACCCCTGCCCTCAGTGAGCTGGCAGTCTCCTGCAGGGCAGCTAGCAAGCAGCTCCAGCCCAGCTGACTGTGTGAGCATAGACACAGGCTCTCCGCAGGCCCCAGGAGACAGGGTTAGCAGCTGCTTCAGAGTTACTTCATCAGGACCTTTTCCTGGGACTTGGACTAGGTCACCTTATCTTCCATGAGTGACTTTAAGAATTTCCTGGAGCCTTTGTGCTTGGAGGAGCAAAGCGGACCATTGGGTGCATCACTTAGAGTTCAGGACACTTGGGTACCCTCTCAGGGATCTTGAGATAAACCCCAGGACATCTGCAGCCTCCATTATTATGGGGAAAGCCCAAAAGAGAAGGGAGCAGAGATATCCCAGAGCCCACTTCATCTTCAAAATTATCTTTGGAGACCTGGGAAGACCCAGAAACTGTGTTCCCCCTCTCTACTGGTAGGGGGGGCATGCTTGGAGCTGGGGATTCTCAGATTCAGTTAGGCTGGCCTGAAAGATCTGGTCTGAAAGAGTCTGGATCCCTGGCACTGAGGGAATAACACCATTGTGCCTAGCATCTTACTTGGCTCTGGGGAGTAATCTCAGGCTCATGCTTGTACAGCAAGAACTTGATCGACTGAGCTGTCTCCAGCCTCCGGAGCTTTAGTTATGTGCCACAGTTGCTAGTGGTAGAAGTCTCATATCCTAAACAAAAAGTAGCGCTCAGGCCCAGGAGGCTAGACCACAGCAAGGACCCTCCAGTCCTACAGAGATGTCTCTTTGTACTCTAAGGTGCAGGTATGTGACTTGCTATGGTGTTGTCCTCTAAAAAGGTCTGTCAACTCCTACTAGGCAGGAAAGGAGCACAGCATAGCTCTGTCTACCACGGTACCCAGGGGCTCATCTCTACCTCTTTGATACCTGAAACCTACCTTCTCCCCTGAAAAGATGAGCCAGCCAATACCTAAGTTCCATTAAGAGTCTAGATATGATGGCAGAGTAGCCCACCCTGCTTCTTCTCAGCAGGTGCTTGCCTGCTGCGGTTGGCATGCCCATTATAGCACTACTTGGTTTGCAGCCTATTCTGTGGTCAAGGGTTTTTACTTTTGTGAGGAAAACATTAGGTACTGACATAAATCAATAAAGAGTGCTTATAATGGGGCTTAGCATGGTTGGGCGGTGGTACTGCCCAGACACCTGTGACCCGAACTTGTTTCCTCTTGTAAAGCCAACGTCATCCTGCAGCTCCTTGAGAGAGAGAAACAAATTGTTCCCGGAAGACTTCTTCATGATTTATTGATCAGTGTTTTGGAAACCAAATTAATTGCAAAATGTTCTATTGAATAGCTCGCTTCCAGCACTGAAGATTCTGGCACAGGGAGGTTGGGAGAATGTGACGGGGGCATCGCTCAGAAGTGGTCTCTTCCGGAAAGAAACAGAGCCCACGCACTGGGGGCTGATGCCTGACGGAGAGATGGGTCACACGCTTGTCTACACAAACCAGCTGTCTGAGTTACCAAGGGATCTGAATAGGAACCAGGCTGTAGCCATGCTGTGTGCTTGTGTGTGTGTGTGTGTGTGTGTGTCTGTGTGTCTGTGTGTGTGTGTATGTCTGTGTGTGTCTGTGTGTACGCCTGCATGCATGTATCTGTCTGTCTGCACAAGACCTGTGGGCTTTAGGAAAGGGGGTTCTCTGTTTGCCCACAGCTGGAGTCCAGCATCTGACCAGAATGGCTCAACCACTGCCCCTCAGAGGGCAGGATCTCCCTAGACCAATAATAAGGGGCCTTTTTCAGCAAGTTCAAGAACCCATGATCAGATTTGTATTGAATGGTCCCTTGTGCTCCCAAGGCATCACTACTCTGCTCCAGTCCAGTCTTCAGATCTCTTTCCCTGGTAGTACCTACCATATAGGTACACTGTGTTCCTGTTGACTTCAAAGATCTGTCTCTTAGGACCGGTTCCAGCTCTTTATATGGGAACCTTTTATGTGTGGGTTCTCAGCTAAGGCTAAGACCTCAAACCTGGACCCTGTTCTGGCTTCTGGCACTTCAAGCACTCCCGCAAGATATTGACCCAACTTTTTTCTATGCGCATATACCTCCTATCACACTGACCCCAGGGGAAGAAGTAAACCAAGTTCCCAGTTATTCTGAAATGGATTTTCCCTGGAACAAGGATTAGAATAGGCAGGGCAGGCAACAATCTAAGCCCCCAGTGTACTCATCCTCTCCTGGGTGGTTGTATACAAAGCATCATTTCAGAATTCAGACTAAGCTTAAGGGATCCAGGAAAGAGCCTCCTGGGGTGAACATTGCATATGTAGCCCTGGTTTGCTGCAGACCTGCAGTGTGGCAGTGTTCTCTAGAAGTAGCCAATTCTGGATTCCCTTACCCCAATAGGCTCTCTGGAAGACTTCCCTTAACTGCTGCAGTTGTACCATGGCAGAGGGCTGTCTTTACAGCCCTGGAGTCACCATGACAGCTCACGTACCGAGGCTTTGTTGAAACATCTTTCAGCTTCACCTTGTCCCTGAGGATTTACGTAGAGGATCGTTCTGGTGTTCTTAGGTATGCTTCAAGCTAGTTCAGAAGCCACGTCACCCCTCCCCCATCACTCCCCAGATCAGAAGGAATCTTTTTCCTATCAGTGACTGCTTTTCTATCCCTGGCATCAGTAGTTAGAGATGCTATGGCATGAGTTTTCCTGGGGAAATATTAAGAAATCTATTTTCCAGGCATACTGTGTGCATCTGTAATCCCTGTACTCAGGAGGCAGAAGCAAGTGGCTCTCTGTGAGTTTGACATCATTCTGATCTATATAGGCCAGGTAGAGCTACATAGTATAAAACTCCTTGTCTCAAAATAAATCAATAACTAAAGAAAGAAAATCTATTTACTCAGAGAAGGTCCATAAGAAGAGCTTTGTCAGCCAGGTGGTGGTGGCACACGCCTTTAATCCCAGCACTTGGGAGGCAGAGGCAGGTGGATTTCTGAGTTCGAGGCCAGCCTGGTCTACAGAGTGAGTTCCAGGACAGCCAGGGCTATGCAGAGAAACCTTGTCTTGAAAAAGAAGAAGAAGAAAAAGAAGAAGAAGAAGAAGAAGAAGAAGAAGAAGAAGAAGAAGAAGAAGAAGAAGAAGAAGAAGAAGAAGAAGAAGAAGAAGAAGAAGAAGAAGAAGAGCTTTGTCCAAGTCCAACCTGGTAAGCCAATGAGTTCAGTGGGGTTACATACATGAACATGAGCATCTCACAGGCAGCTACACTCAGAAGCCCCTCCCTGTTGGCTATTTACCTCTTACATATCTTCGGGAGGTCCTCTGAAGGCCTCCTGAGAGTCTGAGATCGGCCTTTCACCTCCACGAGGATCTTGTGAGTGCCTCCTGTCGGTTGTCATAGCCATTCTGCTTCAAGGCAGCCATGGACATATCCAACCTAGAGGAGACAGTCACATGGCAGAGAGAGGAGGGAGAGGAGCCTAGAGAGAAGAACAAACGGCATGGGGTTGCCAGTGTGGTAGACACGTAGTCATCGGCCCCTTCTCTTTCTGCCGTAAGCAGTACTAGACATGACAGGGAAAGCACATGTGACACCCAGCACATCCTCACACCGAAACAGAACACAGGGAAAAGCTGTGCCTTTGGAGGACCAGATTCAGGTTGAGTGTATACCTCGAAGGCCACAGGTCGCACACAAAGGACACTGGTATAGTCAGAACAAATGAACTGTCCTCTCTGGCAGGTGTCAGTGGAGGGAGATTTGTGACTCTGGGCTTTGATATATCAGATCAGAAAGAGATGGATGCCCTGAGGGCTTCGGCTCTGTTATGCTGTTGTCAGAGAGCATACTTCTTCCTCGGGGAGAAGGGAAGTAAATTACATTCCAGTGAACTTTCTGAAAAGTTGTGTGCTAAGTCCTTTAGCACAGTAAATAATGGCAATTTATCTCCATTGTTAGAGTCATCCAGGTACCTCAGTGGCCACAGTATGTTCTCGCAGACCAAAATCTGGGCAGACAGTATGGAAAAAGCAGTGTGGAAAAACCTCTGTGTATACTTCCTTCTTCTACTTGTACTGTCCTTAGGTCTCCTTCCCTTTGTGAAGAGATCCTAAAACTCGATCAACTCTCAAGATTTTGGCTTCATAGGTGGTCACCAGATCCATACATATCTTACCAGTCCACATGGTGGGACACCCTACACAGAATAATCTTCTCTTTTCTTTGTTGTTGTCATTTTGCTTTGCATTTTAAGATTTATTTTTGCTGTTTTTAATTATACACAATACGGGGGAAGGGTATCTGTGTGCGTACAGATGCCTTCAGAATCCAGGAACAGGTATCTAATTCCCTTGAGCTGGAGTTACAGGTAGCTCTGAGCTGTCCACTCTAAGTGCTAGGAACTTAATTTTGGTCCTCTGCAAGAACAGTAAGTACTTTTAGCCACGAAGCCACCATCAGCTCACTACCATTTCTTTTTGCCTTTTAAATGTTAATTAGTTATCAAGTCCCCCAAATCTGACATGGTTCCAAAAGTTAACAGTGAAGTCTTGCTGAGGCCCACAGAAAGAAAAAAAAAAATCAAGCTGGATTAAGTCCACACCAGCTATTATTACATTGTAGATCTGAAATTGCAAGTGGTAGACTTC
>JADRCC010576831.1:3128-15977 GCA_019843855.1 Hylomyscus alleni
TCTATCTATCTATCTATCTATCTATCTATCTATCTATCTATCTATCTATCTATCTCTTTATATATGTAGGTATATAAGCATTGTGCCTATAAGTGTGTGAGTTTCATTCCATTCTGAAATCTTTTGTTGTTATTTATTTTTAACACTTCTCCCCTCCCCGCTTGCCTTCTGTCTTTCAAACAGACTCAGGAAATGAGACCTGCCACTCTATTCCCTGTTTGCCTCTAACTTGTTTCTCTGTTAACTATTTTAGTATACAAAGTGGTTGGGATATATTTTATATCTTTATTTGGTTTTCAAGGCCTTCCAAGCATTTTGTGCAATGTTCAGTGACTTTGACAGAAAGAGACATCCCCATACTTGTGAGTAAACCCTGATTTTGGGGGACTACCAGCAAGGTTGCCTGACTGTGGAATGCTGAGCAGCCTCCTTCATACCCATCCACCCTGGCAGGAGAAGTTCACAGGGGCTCTTTGTACTAGATTGAAGCAGCTAGAGAACCAGGCAAACACTGGCAGGCATCTGTGGGATGGATTCCTCCAGCATTAATACAACTTCAATTAAGAGGCTGCGTTTTTATCCCAAATCCAAGCACCCCTGGAAAAGACTGTTCATTTTGGCAATGGAGCTGAAGGTTGAGTGCTTGGAACAAATACATGGCTTGTTTCCAAGGCAGGCTGGGGACACAGACCCCACCAACACACTGCTGTTCTAGTGTGTGTCTAAAATTACGTGATGGCTGCTGGGAGAATGTGGGGAGTTTTGCTATTGGAGTTAACATATCCCAGGATGCATCTGTTCCCAGAGGTCTCCTTGGCAAGGTCAAAGGGAGATTTCATGCTTTTGGTCAGTGTTCTAAGAGAGATATAATGAGGAAGATAAATATCACAGTGGTTCCTAGAGATAAACATGATCAATTCTAGTTCCAAGCCCTACATGGAGTAGTGAGACAATGTTTTATTCACAAAGACTACTTTGGTTGGAGTTCTAAGTGTACTCTAGGGCCAGGATGAACTTACAGATAAGTTCTGGCTCCAAAGTTGAAGAATCAAAGGCAACATGTCTTTGCAGTTCTTCTTCTTGAGAGAGCACTTTAGCTCCTGACAGTGGTGAACACAAGCTTGCCTTGACTGAATTTGTCCATCCATTGACCAATGAGAATCTTAGAAATCTGAGACTGAAATGTTTATTTCTCCAGGTGGAGGAGAATTTTGATATTTTACTTACACCTAACATTAAGTGGGTGATAATTATATGTCAACGTGTAAGCCATTTTACATGCATTATTTGATTAATTCCACAAAGCCCACTATTCAAAATAACTCTTTAGAAGTATTATAAAAGACTACTTTGAAAATATATATTGAAAAACTGTACTCTATACTTTAGAATACCAACCTAGACTAATCAGTATTGAGACAGTTGATAAAAACTGCTAGATTAAAAAAAGACAGAAAAATCCTTTGTACAGATAGTCAAAGGATATGCAATTCACAAAGAGTATACAATTTATTAAATTTGACTATTATACTATTCTGAGACTTTTATAATAAATGACTATCTTTTCAAAGAAAGGGAAATGTGAGGTATTGATTTTATATCCAGATAAACTAACATTTAAACAGGACTGGAACCAAAAAGTAACCATGTAGGAAGGAGGGAAATATTGTTCATATGTTTTCCCTTGGGAGTCAGCTTTGGAACGATGGTCAAATAACCAGACAGTTATCTGCAGACTGATAAGAACAGTTTGTTAACATTAAATTTCTTGTTTTGTGATTAAAATTAAATAGAGTTTAAAGAGGATAATAGAACACATATAACCAGAAAGCATAGGGAGCTATTAGGTGCAAGAAGGGGACTCATGGGTGGGGACCAGGGGAAGGGTAAGCAGAGGAGGGTGAACGATGTGTGTATCTGAAAATGCCACAAGGAAACTCATCATGTTGATAGGTTAATTAAGGAGCTAGAGAGATAGCTGGTTGGTTAAGAGTGCATGCTGTTCTTGCAGAGGATGGAGTTTAGTTCCCAGAATTCACAGTAGACAGCTCGCAACTGCCTGCAATTTCAGCTCCAGGGAACCCAGAACCTTCTTCTGGTCTTGTTAGCACCTGCGATCATGCGTACCACCCCAGTCCCACCTTACCACAGACTCACGAATATACATAATTAAAAATCAAACAAATCCTTACAAACCTAATTTTAAAAAAAGAAAGAAGGTAATAACAACAACTAAGAGTAAGTGATGTTCAAGAAGAAGAGAAGACAGTGTATGAAGGACGTGGGCTTTGGTGATGTGAGCATTAGACAACGATCAAGACAAGAGTGAGCCTGGCAATATTTAAAAAATATTTTCAGTACATGAAAAATGTTTTCAGTAATTTTAGAGAGGTTTTAAGTAATGTTTTCAGCAAGGTGGTGATAGCTTTATTTAGCCTCCGTTTCTGAGACTGTTATGCATACCATGTGGTTAGAACAAATAATTATGGTTTACTAGTTTATTCTGTCAACTTCTCGGTGTTTAACAAACGGGTGCAGAAGGAAGAAGATAGTGATGCGCTGTAGAGAATTGTGTTTGAGACTTTGTAACCTCAAATTTAAGTCTGTATGAATTTATTATATAATATATATATGTATGTATGTATCATAGCTCAACCAATTAAAATGACTTAAAAACAATGCCCAATCTTGCAATCAATACCAACACAGCTACATAATGGTTTTAAAACAGTACTAAATTCCCCACTGACGGGTATTAAGGTTTCTTGGGAAAATGACTGATTTTGAGTCTGGAATAGGAGGTACACCAGACGTATCTGGAATATTCTGTTCTACCCACTACCAAATAGCAAGGCCATTCCCAAAGGCTTACAGCACTCATGTCTAAAGGATTTAGGAACCAATTTGAAGTGAGTACTTTGAGTTAAATATGAAACTATTTGAGCTTCAGTGAAAATATTTTACAAGAGATGAAGAACTGAGCACGTAAATAGACTCTTATGTAGGGAAACCATACCACAGGCTAAGCAAACAGTAGGTGGAGAAGGTGATTGTTAACCATGATTGCCAACCTGATGGGATGTGGAATCACCATAGAATAAACTTCCTGGTGCAACTGTGAGGCAGTCCCTAGATTGGAGTGGCAGAGGTCAGACCTGTGCTGAAGGTGCTGCTATGTGCTGTCTTCCAAGACTTAACAAAAAGAAGCCCGGATGAGCAGAGCATTCACCGCTCTCTGCTTCCTGACTGTGCGCAGCATCCAGCGCTCTCAGCTTCCCTGCTTGTGGACACACTGTAACCAACTGCCTCCTGCTTCTGAGACCATTCCTTCCCCTCCAGGATAAACCTTATTTCTTAGAACTGTAAACCAAAATAAACCCCTACTTTATTTTATTTTATTTATTTATTTATTTATTTATTTATTTATTTATTTTGGTTTTTCGAAACAGAGTTTCTCTGTGTAGCCCTGGCTGTCCTGGAACTCACTCTGTAGACCAGGCTGGCCTCGAACTCAGAAATCCGCCTGCCTCTGCCTCCCAAGTGCTGGGATTAAAGGCGTGCGCCACCACTGCCCGGAAAACCCTTACTTTCTTAAGCTGCTTTTGTCACAGAAATGAGACAAGTCGCCAACACACAGGATACACCTCTTCTAAAAAATGGTTCAAAGTGAATAAAAAGGAGTTACAGAGGCACTCTGATGGCTCAACATCATAGATCATTCAGAGATCTCCAGTTTTCGTCCCATCATTTACTTCAGACAGCTCCCAACCTGCAACTTCAGCTCCAAGGGATGCACTGCGTTCTTCTGTTCTCCACCAGCACTCCACACACACAACACACACACAAATTTCTTTTAAAAAATGGCGTAGAACTCAACACTGTCATTTTGAATCTAAGGCTTAGTAAAATTCTGGCTAGTATTGTGTCAACCTGACACAGTTAGAGCCATCTGAGAGGAGGAATCTCAGCTTACAAATTGCCTCCAGAATACAAGCTGTAGACAAAACTGTAGGGCTCTTTCTTAATTAGCCACTGATGTGGGAGGGGCCAGCCTACTGTGGTAGTCCCAGGTGCTCTAAGAAAGCAGACTGAGCAAGCCATGAGGAACAAACAAGGAAGCGGCACCCCTCCAATGGCCTCTGCATCAGCGCCCGCCTCCAGGATTTTGCCCTGCTTGAGATCCTGTCCTGACTTCCTTCAATGATAAGCAGTGATGTGGAAGTGTGAGCTGAATAAATCCTTTCCTCCCCAGCTCTGTTACTTTTCATCACAGCAGTAAGAACCCTGACTAAGACCTAGCCATGAAGATTACAGGAAAATTCACAACACTATTTGTTACCGGTTGGAAGGACACAGTGTCATTCACCGGAAGGATACACAATCACCGACAGTCTTATAAGAGAATCTAATCTGAGACCTTACCCACAAAGTCTAGACTGTGGGAAATAAGTTACAGGTCACTGGTCAAGATGGTTTAAGAAAGAAAAGAAAAGAGAGAATGATGGAGCCTAACATGGAGTTTGTGTTATGAGGTCTGAAGCATTTCCAGTTTTAAGTTGTAAAAACTGGCTTCCGGTTTCAGAGGGGGTAGGCACGCTCTTTCTTGCCTGTGTGTAAAGCAGGCAGATGGTGGAGGGGATGAACAGAAAGATGACCAGAGTGGGGAATTTTCTATTGCTTCTACTTATAGCTTCCTGGTTAATCTAAGGCAATGCACATAGGCAGAGGGAGAAATTCCATTATTCTGGTGGTTCTTAGAGGGTGGGACACTAAAGCTGCAGACCTAGGGTGGTCTGTCTGTCTGTCTGTCTCCCAACTGCACCCACTGAAATCCTAACCATTCTGAAACTAGGTCCCACCATGAAAGAACCAGCCCCAAAGTGCCCCAAGACTGAAGAAGATATGACTCCAGGACTACAGACCATAGTTATTGCACTGTGGTGGGGTGGTGTTTGAGTGTGTGTGTGTGTGTGTGTGTGTGTGTGTGTGTGTATGTGTGTGGCAGGGATCCTCTGGTGGGAGCATGGCTCAGGGAGCAGCACATATCAGTCAGGACAAAAATGGCTCTACCCAAGTCATTTTGTGCCTGGTTTATCTTAAGCTAATATCAAAGACTCGGGCACATTCCAGGCACCAGAGTCCAGTTCTAAAGCTCTGCATGCCACTCTAATGCTCTTGCCTATTTATAGGGAGCTGGGAAAGCATTCATGGCAAATGACCAGGGTCACTCGGGGACAGTCATGAAGGTTATGACTCAAGATGGCTGCGATCACGTTCAGCTGAATCCACATACTGAGGAAGAAGAGACAGGGAGCCGGAAATGAAATCCCTATCCTGGTGAAGCACAGGATATAACTTAGCATGTGTTTCTCTTCTCTTGCCTCTTCATTCTAGAAAGGGGCCATAACTGCTCCTGGAAAAATGAGGACACAATCCCAAATTCTTAGCAAGGGACCAAGAACAGAGGATTCTTCGAGATAGACAACATGGAGAACTCGTGAAGAGCAGGGAGTGAGAAAGTCATGACGTTTCACATGTTGTTCCAAGCCAGCCCCCCCGACACCCCCATCCCCTCCCCCTCCCCCATCCTCTGTGCTGACACACAGAGACCTTGCCTGACACAGAAAGCATAAAAGGCAGGTCCCTCTTGTGCATTAAACAGCCTCCTGTTGCTGTGACAAAATAGCGGGAAACAAGGGAAAAGAAAGATTTCTTTTGAGTAGTGTCTCTAAAGATTTCCATCTCTAGTCACTTGCTACTATTGTTCTTGGACCAGCCTGAAGAAAATCATCAGGGCAGGGAGCCTGTGGTTGAGCAAAGCGGCCGATGCATGGGCATCTGGGGAAGAGAGATGGGGCATGCAGAGGAGAAAGACAGACAGGGTGGTACAGGGTGGAGAGAGAACGAGTTCTGGGGAGTTTTGATTTTTGTTTTTTGTTTTTGTCAAGTTGACAGAAGCTTGAGTCATCTGGGAAGAGGGAACCTCAATGAGGAATCACCTCCATAAGATTGGTCTGTAGGCAAGTTGGTGGGGACATCTCATTGGCTAGTGATCAATGCGGGAGGGATGAGGCGACCGGAGGTAAGGTCACCTGGAACAGGTGGTCTTGGCTTATATAAAAAAGCTCTCTGAGTCAGTGGTGGAGAGCGAGCCAGAAGCAGCGTTCTTCTGCTGCCTTTGCTTTCACTCCTGCCTCCAGGTTCCTGCTTTTTCCTGCCCGTCTAGACTTCCCTCCATGATAGACTGGGATGTGGATCTGTAAGTCAAGCACACTCTCTGCTCCTCAGCTTGCTCTTGTTCCTAGTGTTTATCACAGTAATAGAAGCCAAACTAGGCCACTTCCTAAGTCATTATTTATGAGGTGATGCACATACTTGGTCTCCGTCTTGAAGTAATGTAAATAGCAAGTTAGTAAACTTCCATCACCAGTTCCAGTGTGAGTGCTGACTGACTCAGGGCTTCAGGGTGCGTGTTACTCTAATAGAGGACCCACGTGTGGTTCCCAGAGCTCAGTCCAATGGTTCCTAGCCACCTCCAATTCCAGCTCTAAGGGAACTGACACCCTCTTTTGACCTTAACAGGCATCTGTGTCCACATTCACATACTTGGGCACAGAAATACACGTAACTAAACAACAAAACAAAACAAACAAACAAAAATGGATCTGACATTTTTTGGTGTAGTTTTATATAGAACTTGTTAGGTTAAAAATGAAAATGAGTGGTAGTGAGAATAGCAGTGGGTGCAATTTCCTCCTTAGGATCAAACATTTCATTCTTGAGCTAGCAGTAGGAGTGGCCTGAATAGGGATGGAGCTGAGGAGAATCATATTTGCGTGACTTGTTCACTACAGTCTCGAGGTTTGTTTCAGAAAAATGGATTGTTCAATTTGTTGCCCTAGAAAAAAGGATTATTCAGATTTTACAACTTATACCAATGTCCCATTCCACATTAAAAATTAAGTGTGTAGTGCAAAAATTATATATCAAACATAATCATATATGTAATATAATAATATATAGTATAGGGAAATGGTATTGTGCCTTCTAGGCAGGACTCCATCTCTTTAGCCTGAAGGACGATATTGGCATGAAAGACATCTATGTGACAAAGCAGATCACAGAACCAGTGGGAAAAATATTTCCCCAACAAAGAGAAGACATCTGTGCAGCTTTGACTAGTGAAGGATCACCCTTCACAACACTTGGGGTACATGTCAGATGGCACGACAGTGGCTACCAAAGCTACTATCAAAATAAAAAGTCCACAGTATTGAGTGTTGATGCTGAACCTGCAGACCTCCAAAACGGCTCATCCACTGCTGCTGGACATGGAAACTGGCCTTAGTACCCTGAAAAACAATGTGTTTTAGTTCTGTTTAACACAGGAAAATTCCAGGACTGGTTAGAATGAATGTCAGAACAACAGCTATTTCTCTGGAAGATGAAGATGGTGTCGAAGGTTCTAACATACTGTAGTATTAAGTCCCTGGAGCTAGATGACAAATAGTTGAGCATGCTTGAACTCCACACATGTTTTATATATGCCTTTGGGTGCGTGATTAAGGTTACAGTGAGACCCAAACCTCTCACTGGGCCAGAACCAGCACTGTTTCTTTACTTTAAAATAAATTATTGTTTGAGATCACAATAAAGTTACATCACTTTCTTCCTTCTTTTTATTCCCTCCAATCCTTCATATGTATCCCTTGATTGCTCTCATTTAAACACACACACACACACACACACACACACACACACACACGCACATACACACACACATACACATACATACACATACACACATATGTACGTACACACACATACACACACATACACACACATACACACACATATATACATACACACATACACACACATACACACCCATACACACACATATTTTTATATGTGTAAATATAACCTACTCAGTCTATATGAAGTTACTTGTATGTATGTTTTTGGTGCTGACCATTTGGTATTGGGTAACTAATTTGGCACTCTCTTGCCTGGGGAAGACCATCTCTCCCACTCTCTGTAGTCCTTAACTGCCTCTAGTTCTTTGTCTTGGCTTGAGGCTTTGTGATCTTTCCCCTTATCATGTCAGCATGACTCTGTGCAAGTCATGCCTAGGCAGCCATGTCAGTGAGACCTCATGGGTATAGCTTCTCTGACATTTTCTAGGAGACACCATCTAGCAACTTCTTGTTTCTTTGCCTCTTGCAATCTTGCCAGTCTCTCTTCTGCTATGACTCCTGAGCCTTAGGTGCAGGAGCGTGTTGTGGATGGATCTCTTGGAGTAGGGATTCATAGCTCTGCATCTTGATTGGTTGTGTTTTCTATGATTATTTGCCTCTATTATAGAGAGACGTGTCTTTGATGAGGGTTAAAGATCACACTTATCCGTGGGTGTAAGGACACATTTTTAGAATGTAGTTAGGGATTATGCAGGCTTAGTAAAGTGGTGATTGTAGGTTCTCCTCCAGGGTCATGGATGCACTGAGTGGGCAGTCAGCTAGGTTTCCGGTATGAAGCATGATTAATCCTCCTTCCAGTTAGTCCTACATCCACTTAGAGAGCTTTTGGTATTTGTGCCACTTCTGAACCCTTAAGATTATTGTCATGCTGGTCATCATTGTGGTTCCAAGGCATGGTTCCCAGGACTGTTCCCTCCTTTGGAAGCTTACGTGATACCTTTTGGTGTTGTGGAAGCAGTCCACACAGAAGAGACTTCTGGGTCAGACCCAGCTTGGGTCTGGATGCCATCTCAGCAGATTCACTCTCACTTTTTGGTGGGTGGGTGGGGGAGGGGAAGCAGCCAAGAACAATAGCAATAGCCTGGCATGTTTTGGGAGCCTCTTGGACACCCTTGACCAATGACTCATGGTCAAATTTCTCATGCCTGGTGAGGCTTTTATTAGGTAGCCTATTGCTTTTGGGGGAGGGGTGCATTGTCAGTTCAGATGGAAAATTTTTATTTAAACTATGCATGCATATGCAAACTTACATGTAGTATAGATGTAGTTTTAGGGAGACAATATGATTCCAGACTTTTTCCGACGTCTTTACTGTGATTGTACCCTCCTCTCACCTTCTATATTTATCTTCCTCCCTAATTCTTAATTAAGGCTCTCTCTGTCTTTTCTCCTTTCTCCCTTCAGATCACATGGACCCTGCTATTCCCCAATTGCTCCTCCCCCAAGCATTTTCAAATGTATCAAGCACTTGCCTATTATTTTTTGAACTTATTATGTTCCCTATACACTTGCTTCATGCCCTCCACATGTGCAAGAGTTTTTGCTGTGTATGAGAAAAAGACACATAATTACTTGAGATTTTAAATGTCTTTGCCTCATTCTGTTTTGCATTCGTAGTGCTGAGGAATGCATGCTGGGCAAGCACACTACCACTGAGCCACCCCAAGCCCTAGTCTGTGAATATCTACATTTAGAAAATTCTCATTTATCATTTATGCAGTGGGTAGAATGCAAAATAAGAAAAATACAAAGCTTGTTTCATCCTTCAAAGAATTAGAATCTTACTCAGGACCTGAGCACACAGAGGGTCCTTAGAGGTCACTAAACAGATCTTCAGGGCCTAATGACAAGCACAGTGAATGTAGGATTCGGGGAGATGCCTTTGCAGGGAAAATAGTTGCCACGGAAGCAGGAAGACTGGCGCTTGTATCCCTAACACTCACGCAAATGCTGAATTAAATGTAACCCCTATGCACAGGAGTCAGAAGCAAGGGTCTCCAAAGAATGCTTGACTTCCACATTCACCCACATACCTGCAAACATGCATGTATGCATGAAAAAAAATGCACACCCATTCAGATGTAAAGACGACATGAGAGCCAATGAAATAGGTGTGCAAATGCAGGACTGCCCAGGGAGCACTCTCTCAGTATGCACAGGGAGCACTCTCTCTAATGCAAGAGCTTGTGCGTGGAAGACTACATCCCAGTGTGCCTCTGTATTTGCTCAGGCACATTTGTGTATATCGTTATTAGATTTTCAAGTCCGTTTGTTGCGGAAGAATGCATAAATGCTCAGCAACGTACTTTTGATTGAAATTCAACAGGCACATAGGCTGTGAAGGGAATCTGTTGTATAGACAGCTTTTCATGGTTATATCTGTTCTCAACAGGAAAACACACACACATCTGGGCTTGGCTTTCAGAAGTGGAGGAGACCACACTCCCCTGTTTTACTTTGTTACACATCATTATGTTTTTATTATAGCGCGTCTTCACTCCAACCTTGCCCTATAACCTTGGCACACTGACATTCTTTCATCCCTTTTCCCTCATTTTAGAAACAGAACAGCCCAGGATTACTGACCCGCTGTTGTGTTGAGAAGAATCAGTTCTGGCATCCAGAAATAGGAGACACAACACTCATGGTTTCTGCACTCCCTTTGGGGGCTGACTGTGGAAGCTGAGTGTAGCTGTGGAACCAAAGACATGTGACATCTAACCTGGAACACTTTAAATCAGGCATGTTTCGGATGAGCAGGGACACATGTCTCCTCGGTCTGACCACACTGAAGTTTACTGAGAAGACCACCCAAGCAAGGGTGGCAGGCCCTAAGACCAGGATGAATGAGGAATGGTGGCAGACGTGTGGGCATTTGTCTGGGTAAAGAGACAGGAGTGAGGTACTGTGACCACTGGTCAGGCTGCATTCCTTGGAAAGCCCACAGAGCCAGCCAACCTCTGTGGGCCCGAGTGTTATACCTCATGGGTGTACCAACTTGTGTTAGCCATGGAAGAGCCTGACACGAGTGTGTGCTTGTTTTGAGGCATACGTGTGTTGGTGTGTATATGTGGCTAGCAGAGACACTCTCAAACAAAGACCCTTCCTTCCTGTTCATGTTTTACAACTGCCCTACGTTTATGGTGACATTGATTTTTATAGTCAATCCATTGCTCACCTCAACTGGGTGGGTTTAAAATTGATGTTGCTCTCCACGGTGTTCATGGTGGCCTCTTTCCCCTTGTCAGTTGGAACAGTTGATGAGGCTGCATGCCTGGATCACAAGGACCCATGAGGGCACTGGTTAGAAGCTACTCTTGAGGCACGGGGACAGAGTCAGAGGGAAGGGAGAACTTGGGAAGGGGCGTAGAGAAGAGACACGGTCCATGGGGAAGAGACAGAAAGTCTCCAGGAACTTGGGACTCACTATCAGCACAATCCACCATCCCACATCACATCCCTGTCACTTTAAGCTGTTAACAGTGTGTGTATTGATTCTCCACTGTGTGCCATTCCTGTTGCTGGACACAGTAAGGGAGAAGGCAGACAGCAAGCACACAAAAGCCAAGATAACATCAGAGAGCAAAGCGTTCCTGGTAGTTCACCTTGGAGGTGTGGTTAGTATGCACGGAACATTCATTCTGTCTCAGATGTCGCCTTTCCCGCTGTGTGTGTGCTAGAGCTATTGATCCTTCACCCAGCAATGCTACACCATGAGAGAAATTAGTACCCCATCTTATAGACATGAAAAGACATAAAAAGAGAAGTCAAGCCAATGTCTAAGTCACATCAGTAAGGGTAGTGTCAAAATTTAAACACAGACCACATAATTTTCCTCCTTGCTCCTAGAGATGAAATATTACATATAGCTTAGCAATTCTCAACTTGTGAGTTATGAATGACCCTTTCACAGAGGGTGCATATCATATTTACATTACTAATCATAACAGCAGCAAAGTTACAGTTATGAAATAGAAATAAAATAACTTTATGGATGAGGGTCACCACACAAGGGGAACAATATGAGAGGGTCACAGCCATAGGAAGGCTGAGAAGCACTGTTGCAGCTCAGGGTGACTTTGAACCTCGGATCCTCCCACCTCCGCCTCTGGTTAGAGCCCTGCACCACTATGCCCTTTTATGCAGTGCTGGTGATTGAACCCAGAGCCTCATAGATGCTAGGTGAGGATGCTGCTGACTGAGCTGCATGCCTGGACACCATGTTATCCCTGATTTCATGTTCTTAACCGTCATGTCCCTGAAACTCACCTTACTTGAGGGCAAAGGGTATAAAATGCCGGAGGTGTGGAGTCTGGCTGGGATTTGAAACCTGTGTTAATTTAAATAGGCTATCCAAGTCAAACCTCCCTAGGGAGGGGGCATCTGGGCCATAAATAGAAATACTCAAAGGCATGAAGATCTGAAGACAGAATTTCCCAGGAAGATCAAAGATCCTAGGGCAGAAGGGAAGCTGATGGTTTGAGTGTAAGTAGAGTGGCTAGGAGCATTTAATAATGGAATCAAAGTTAGTCAATCATTTTTATTTATCCCTGTGTGTCTTCTCATGTACATTCAGCTGTGTGAAATGGGAGAGGGGAGGTTGTCATGGAGGGCAGGTGTATGGAGGGCAGAAACAATCTCAGGCGTAGGTCCTCACCTTTCATCCAGAGACAGGATTTCTCTTCTTTTGTTCCCTTGAGGGTTTTTTTTTCCCTCACATCCACCTCCCATCGCCTCCTAGGGGTGTGAGGATTACAGTTCGGTGCTGCAGTTTGCGTATTTACATGGGTTCTGAGAATTCAAACTCAGAGGCATGTGTCTTTGTGACAAGGACGTCCTCAGCTGGGAATATAAACAGGAAACAGAACTCTGGCTTCCTACCTGTCCCTTCTTTATTTCTGAAGTGAGAGTGACAGGGACAATTTTACAATGAAATTCAGAGATCACACAGTGGCAACAAGCCCAACTGTCCACAGTTCACAAATCTCAGCCAGCTTGTGTCGCTAGTAACGAACACTACTGTTATCGCCAGTTAGCACTTAATTGAGCAGAGACCTTGAAACCAACATAACACACATGTCACTTAGAGATA
>JADRCC010576834.1:0-12457 GCA_019843855.1 Hylomyscus alleni
ATTTGCTTTAAAGAAGATGGAAGGACGATGTGTGTGCTGTGTGTCAGAGAACTTGAGGATGAAGAGATGAGGCCTGTGTAACTCCTCCTCACCAGACAGCCTGTGGGGACACTGACCCTGAGAAGTCAGCCTGTGGGTACATCTCCTCATTGAAAGGGGAGTCTAGAAGAAAAACAATGATGACCAAAGCTGGAGCAAGTTTTAGAGCCTGAATAATGTCCCAGAGGCCACTGTGAATGGCTGTGATGTCCCTAGATCTGCCACAAACATGTGGTAGTGACAGCTCTGTGTAGGTAACATTTTCATCACAAGATTGACTAGCGTGAGGTCTTAAAAAGACTCTCTTTTAAGCAAAATACAGCTGGATTCACCCTGATTGACAAAGGGCACACAAAGCTAGAAACACAAGAAAGCTTTGGGCTTTGGAGAGACCTGGTGAGGGAAAAACATACACAAGACGGTGGGAATTACACTACAGAGCAGATCAAATCTCGGGCTGGTCATGTAGCTTAGAGGTAGAGTGTGTGCCTAGGGTTTCATCCCTAGTGCAACAAAACCAACCACCAAAGGAAATCATAAAGACGCGTTACTTCAATGTTCTATAAGCCTCATAAGAAATCTAAACCATTTCAGTGGGAGATCCAGAAGGTTTTATGGAAGACAATGAAGGTTCTTCCCACAAGACCCCCTTACATTGGACCATGTCTTCAAGTTACAAAGTGGTTCTATATTTATACTTTTAACAGTTGTCCACACCCACCCCTGAAAAACTCCACAGGAAAAAACATAGCCTTATTTAACTTGTGATGAGCCAGTCAGAGCTTCACTAACATCATGGTGCATGGGTCATCTGTATCCAGGTCTTGTGGGGCACATTAAGATAACTCTCACCCAGAATGTCAGCATCTGCTGTGGGCTGCTGTCATCGAAACATGACAGCTGTCATTGTCATCAGAAAAGCCACTGCTACTTTCAAACTCCCAGCCAGGCTCACTGACTGTTGGCATTCTCTTCTATAGATAAATCATGGGAGAGGTTATTGGACCCTTGACTGAGTTCCCACGGCTCCCTCCTTCACCTCCCTGACATTTCTACATGATCCTGTCCTAAGTGCAGGTGGCCTTGCAGGTCTCAGGAGGTGCTGAGATATACAGACTGAAGATAACTGGAGGGAGGACTCCATCTATGTGGCTAAGGGGAAGACGTCATGTAGGCTAGGGTAAGACTTTCTGGGGGTGCAGTTGTTTGGGAGGTGGGCAACAGTCCTGTAAGTAGCCCCTCACCATGCTCTGTAAGTAAGCCAAATACACTGACTGCTTTACCACATTAGATTCTAGCAGAACTGCACTTGAGTTTGTCATTGGAGCCTGATAAGAGGCGGGGAGATATTTGTTTGCTTCTCCCCCAGGGAAGGAATTCTCAAATCAGCATTTCTGGGAAGGAGATCAGAAGTTTGCCTTTAAAAAAAATTAGATTCTATTTTTGACGTAACTGATAAAGACGGGTTTCTAATATGTTACCTTAGTGTACTTTCTGTGACTAGAAGTGAACATCTGAGACTGGGTGTGGGGGATGTGGAAGTCAACCTTGTGAAGGAGAAAGTGAGATGGAGAGTGAGGTGCGAAGGCTCCTGCCAATCGAAGACCCTACACAGCGATAGATGAAGACCCGCCACGGCATTAGATCTAAGATGGCTCCCAGCACCCAGGTGTGTAGGGGAGTGGCTCTGATGCTTTGATTTAATTGGGAACCTGCATGTACTGATGCTGAAGGTCTTTGTTCACAATTTGGTTTTTGATCGATCAGTAAAGATGCCAGTGGCCAGTGGCTGGGAAATGAGAGACAGGGCGGGACCCTCGGAGTTGTGCAGGCAAAGACCCAAGGAGAGAAGAGAAATCACCATGACCTTGGGGAGAGGAATGGAACAGAATTAGAGCTACAGGAGGAATATCAGCTGATATGTAGGGGAAAGAGAAAGCGGCCCCCAGAAGGGCCCAGAAGCATTTTGGGCAGCAGAGGCCAATGGGCCCCACAGGCTAGCAGGGCAGCAAAGCTAAGGGTAGACTTAGAAGGTGTTGAGCTAGGAGTCAAGGGAAAGCCTTGTTAGCCTCGCGAGTCTGAGAAGTGCTTAACTGCTGAGCTAAAAGACATATACAAAATAAGCTAATGTACGTGTGCGTCTTTCATCCGAGGATCCCAAGAGAGCCTAGGCGGATAGCTAGAACAGCATGGCCCTCCAGGAACGCAAAGCAGTGAAGCTAAAACTCACGAATACATCGGTGAGGCAGCAAAAAGGAACAGAGGCCAGGGTGTGGCCACTCGCTGCCACCACCCCCGCCCACATCTCCATAGAAGTCCTCACAGGAGACCACACTTCCCTCATTCCTTCTGAGTTACCTCATTAGGCAGGGCTTTCATTGGAGCACCGTAATGGTGTGAGACACGACTGGCCAAGGATTTAGGGGCTTGGGATTGGTTCAAACACTATATATAAGCTTATGGGCTGCACAATAAACTCAGATCTGCTCCCTGATGTTGGCTTCCAGAGTCAGGTTTCCCAGGATTTGTCATGTGACTCTGTTGCCTCTTCCCCCACTGATGTGTTAGAACGGCAGCTCTAGTCAGGATATACCACACTAGGCTCAGTTTAATTGGGAGAGCGAGATAGGGTGGTGACAGAAAAGGAAGAGGGGGAGAGGGGGAGAGAGAGAGCCAGGGAGGAGCATTCTCCATAAATATATGTATGGTGACGTGGTGGACACAGGTAAAGGTGAGCTCAATGGATTCTGGGAATACGGCAGCTGTTGCCTTAGCAACAGGTCTGTGAGGCCCGCCTATGTGCAGTGATGGGTTTCGGAGGCCCTGAAGCCAACACCCACTCCAACCTCTACCCACCAGTCCTCCATCCTATTCCCACAACTGGGTAATTTACAAACATAGAGGTTTATCTGAGGGTCCCAGAAGCCCAACAGCATCTGCTGGCTCCCAGTGAGGGCTTCTCTCTGTGCTCTAAAGCAGCAGGAAAACAGAAGGGTGAGTGGACACAGGCTCAATATACTGCAACACGTTCTCTGGGAACTTTGTTAATCTCCCTGTTAGCCTCTCTCTCTCTTCAAACCCAGGGTCTTGCACATGCTACAAAAGTATCCTATCACTGAGATACATTAATTTTTTTAAGGCAGAAACTCAGTGTGTAACTTAGTTTGGCCTTCAACTCCTATGTAGCCCAGGCTGAGCTTAAATTTGAACTCAAAATTATTCTGCCTCAAGTGTTCGGATTACTAGGTGGGTTTTCTGTTTGTTTTGTTTGTTTTTCCTATACTAAGTTGTATTAATCTTGTAATAGCCTAGTCCAATGTGGCCAACCAACGAGTGCATCTGGCTTATTTACAGAACATGGTGAGGGGCTACTTATAGGACTGTGGGTCACCTCCTAAACAACTGCACAACCGGATAATCTCACCTGAGTCTAGAAAGGCTCACCACTTCTTAATATTTTATATTTGGAATCAAGTATCAGCAAGAGAATACCACATCCTGACCACAGCAGGTATGCAGTCTACAATGTGTGCATGTATGCGTTGAAGTAATTCCCATAAAGGAATTTGCACAGTATCACACTCACATTAGGAACCATGGGCTCCAGGGGTGGAGGAACTACTCATTCACTCAGGACCCTCCCTGTTCTCCAGTCTAGGCCCCTGTATTGAGTCAGGACTAGAGCTCAGTTCCCCCACTAAGCCCACTGACTGTCACTGAGTTTACCCATCCCCCTCTTCCACCTCCTCATCAGGAGCACAATACCATTGGTTCCTAAAGAGAGCAGGATTTGGACAATTTCTTAGCTGACACAGAAAAGACCAATGTTTCCTGGGAGAGATCTCTTCATGCAGAATGACTCCTGTGTACTTCGTCATGACCCCTCAGCATCCATTCCTGCACCATGTTCTCCCAGAAGTAGAAGGAGCTGGCTGAATACAGACTTCCATTGTGTGTCTGAGGCAGGGCCCTGTGCTGCCTATGAAGCCTGTCAGCTGAGCATCCTCCTCATTCATGGGGCCCTACTCTTTAGTAAGAGCCCGCCACCCACTCAGTGTCTCTCAGCCCCGTTTCTGTTGCTATGATAGAATTCACAGGACTGGATTATTTATGAAGAATAGAGGTTTGTTTCTGGGATTGCATCTCATGCTGCTTCAAGGAATGGAAAGAGTAGGTTGGCCCAGGAAGTGTGTGCAGAAGAGGGAAGGTAAGAGGGGTGGTCCACTGTCTGCTGGCCTGCTGCCCGTAACCAACCCAGTCTCGTATGATGGAGAACTTCATACGAGAAGGGTTACCATACCCCAAAAGGGCCCTGTTCCCCATGACTCAGCACGTCCAACCACATCCTCTTCCCAGCACTGTTTCACTGATGGACCAAGGTTCCAGCTCATGAACTCTTAGAGGTCAACTCTCACACTCTTACACTCTAACACTCAGGGGGCATGGGAAGTAGCAGGCAGCTCTCTGCAGCTGGATACCTTGCTGTTTTGTGAAAACACATGTTCTACACTACACAGGAGATGGCCTCTCTGTAGGTATAATTTTTTTCTAACCTACTTTAATAAGGGTTCAACCTCTCCTCTAGCCCGCCACTCACCAGAGGTAATAGAAAAGAAAAGTTACTAGGATACAGGGGAAGTTTATACCTGTTTAGAAATACTTCTTTGCGGGTGACTCCAGTCTTCGTTGTCAGGATGTCAGCAGTTCAGTCCTCTCGGTAGGCTGACACCACACACGAACTAGCAGAGGCAGTTCAATCCTGAAGAAACCACAAGGCTTGCCCCCCCACTGGCCTGAGACTGTGGCAAGAAGCTACAGGAACCAAGCAAGAAGTTCTTTGGCTAATTTCACTCTGGCACCACCACAGCAAAGCTCAGGAAATCACCATGTAAGGCAAACCAATACGTATGTATCATTAACAAAGAATATCGAGGTGGAGCGAACCAAACCAATGCTCCAGCCCCCACTGTCTATGGGGTTGTATTTCTATCCTTCATCATATGTCCTTTCATGTGTGTGCTATAGAAAAACATCTTTTCACTTGTGTTATGTTTTAGCAAAACATCCTTTCACCTCTGTGCCCCAGCACACATCACTTGACATAGCTAACTGATTTTCCAAAGAAACCAGAAGTTTTCACTTCAGGTCCCTGAAGGTCAGCCTTGGGCAGGGCGAGTGCATCTCTTTCTGGAGTCGGATGCAAAGAAGCCGCCTAATTCCATGCATTTTCCTCTCCCACAATGGTCTGGTCTGCAATAAAGTCATTATTAAGAGTCTCCTAAGAATCGGTGTGAAATGTCTCCCATGGTCTTGGGTGTTTGAATACTTAGCTCCTAGTTATTGGAGGAGGTTGTGGAATCTTTGGGGAGGTGGAGCCTAGCTAAACAAAGTTGGTCACTGGGATCAAGTCCTTAAGTTTATAGCTAAATTCTGCTTTCTGATCCACAGTCTTACCCACCTTCCTGGTCTCAATAGGCTGTGTTGTCCTCAAATGGCAAGCCAAAAGGATCACTATGTCCCTGAGTTCCTGACAGGCATTTGGTCATAGCAGCGAGAAAAGTAACTAACACAGGGTCCCAGAGGCCCACCTCCTTTGAGCAGGGCTTGAATTAGATTGCCTGTGTTTAATTGAATTTCTCTTTCTTGCCACTAAAATTTTTTCCAGAGCTCAGGAGAAGCAAACTTGTCATGCTGAGCTGATGCAAGTTCCCGTGTGCATCTGGTTTAATGAAAGTAGTCAGATGAGGAGTGGCTATAGCTGGCCAAGATGTCTTCTTCAACATTATTTGCTGATATGAAGCGTCAGACCCGTGGTAGCTCTGAGCCTCCTCCTATTTGCAAAACAGCCAGCCACAAACAGCTCTCCTGAGAAATATGCGCAGGAATTCAGCCCAAGATGGCAATGGATGGACCGTTCTTGTGAAGTGCTGTGTGGTCTCAGCTGCCTGCTCTGTGATTTCCCCTCCTCTTCCTTTCTTCCTTTGAACTTCTCGTTTGGTCTCAAGCAAATAAAGTTGCCACTGAAGTAAAATAGTTATTAGAAAGTAAGGTAATGTCCTAATCTTGCTAACAAACTTAGCACATCAGAATGTTAACTAGACTGGAAATGTAGGAAAGATGGCTGCGTTCTCACTTACCAACACGATGCACTCCTACAAACTTCTTTTTGCCATTCATTGATTTATCATGGATTTAGTATGTGTGCTGTAGTGTGTGCGTGGGTTGGGGGGTGTCAACGAACAAGTTATTTGAATTAGATATCTCCTTCTACTACTTGGGATTCAAGGACTGGTGCTCTGTGGTTTGGGATGGTACTCAATCTAAGGACCCATCTCATGAAGCTACACACACACACACACACACACACACACACACACACACACACACACACTACTGAGTTATCTGATCCATGAAGATGCCTGGCTCCATCTTCCACAGCAAAACTCACAGAGTTGCTTGGTTGTACAACTGGCCAAAAAAACAGTCCAAGTACATCTGAGCTTATGCATATATCTATTGTTAGAAATAAGTTTTGGGTCACAAAGAAAGAGACCACCATTCCATCTGATGTGCCTGAACAAGGAAAACTTCACTCTTGATCAAGAGGTGCTGACTTAGTTAGGGTTTCCATTGCTATGAACAGACACCATGACCACAGCAACTCTTTTAAAGGAGAATGTTTCATTGGAACTGGTTTAGTTTCAGTGGTTTAGTTCATTATCATCACGGTGGGACAAATGGCAATGTGCAGGCAGAAATGGTGCTGGAGAAGGAGCTTAGAGTTCTACATTTTGATCTGCAGGCAGCCAGGAGACCATGTTACTGGGGATAGCTTGAGCATATCTAGCCTCAAAGTTTCCCTCCATGGAGACACACTTCCTCCTACAAGGCCACACCTACTCCAACAAGGCCATACCTCCTCATAGTGCCACTCCCTGTGGACCAACCATTCAAATACGTGGATGTATGGGGACCAAACCTATGTAGATCACCACTGGTATGCTCGGAAGATCCGACACACAGACAGAAAGCAGACTTGGTTTTTATTCTAAAGCAGTGGTCTAAAGCTGTGTCTTTCCCCATTAGCTGGGTTCTGACTTCAGTCTTTGATGATTGGCTGCTTTTTTAAAAATGGGGCAAAGGAAGTGAAGGGAAATGGGGTTATCCATTTTAATCCAGGGATGTAGCAGGATTAAAACAAAGGTTTTGCTAGGTGTATGAGAGATTAAAACATTGGCATAAAATCTCAAAGGTGGAAGAGGTTAAAAAGGTTTGATAATTCCTTGCCCTAAAATATAAGTTTTTATAGTATTTGATAGTAAAAACTCACATTTAATAATTTTTTATACTATGGTGTCATAAAAAAACAACCCACAATTCTCACTTCAAAGGGTATAAGAAACAGTTTATTCTGGAGCCAAATATGAGCCATTATAACCTAAAAATACAGATTTAGGTTACCCTAAAATTTGTGTTTCAATGTGGAAGCAATTTCACGAAGTTTTTACAGTAACAGAACAAAGAAAGTCATAAATCGAGACACTTTTAAATATATTGGTAGAGACATCAGAGAGGTGGGTTATAGGAAAATAGGGAGAGCTCTGCTATAGGCCTGAGATGTTGCCTGACAGCATTCCTAGCCCTTTGATTGGTGGAAACTAGGGTTTTGTTAATATTTTATAAAAAAATGCTTACCAGGTAATCAAAGGATGTTAGGTCCAACCAGAGGTGCCCGGTCAGGAGTTGTCTCTGTAGAGGGCTAAAGATGATCAAGATAAAGCCTAGTCAGTTCTGGATCTGCAACATCCCAACCTCTCCAGAATCGTGGGAATCCTTATCTCTCAGGAGACCCTGCAGGAGGTTTGAGTTTGCAGGTTCAGACTCTCTCTGGGAACTTCCCATCACATGTGCATGTTGGGTGCTGTGCAGGACAGGTACACATACGGTAGAATCAGAGCCTAGTGTAGCACACTGACCAGCCAGAGGGTCACCAAGAATGAGTAGCAAGTGACAGGACACAAGTGGCCAAGGGAAGCAGTAAGCGCTGCGGGGCCAAGGGAAGAAGATTCCTGTCACCCGGACACTCAGAGTTTGATCCACATTAAATAAAGTCTTTGAAGAGTGACTAACCTGACTGAGGAATGGCATGATGTCTCAGAAAGGCCACCTAAAGCAGGAAAGAAGTGGACTCCATGTCTTGCCTCAGGTTGGCCTGAGAAGAGGCTCCGGATATCGCCATAGCATGGGACAGGAACTCTGTTCAGTGTCTGAAGGTTGCTGTACATTTGGGGATGTGTCACAAGACCAGCATACTCCATAGCTATGACACACTGACCTAAGGGTGCAAGCCTGTGGCTCTGCAAGTGTACAGCAAGAGACTCCTGTACTGTAGACCCTGGGCAGACATCTGCTTACTTCACAAAGAGCCAGCCTTTAGGTTATTCCTTTCTGGGCCAGACTTTGTATAGTTTTGCCTGTGTTATCAAGTACCTAAGCCTTTGACCATCCATTTTCCCCCCTCTAGACTTTCTCCATGATCTCTGAGGAGGCCATGCCTTCTCTCTTCCTTTTGTAATTCCTGTCTCATGGCATGTGTTCTTTCATGAGCTCCTGAGTAGCATGACCCTTGCCATAAGGTTACAGGGACCATCATACACTGTTGACCTCAAAGTTGATTTCTTAAGCTCAGTCCCTCAATGGAGCTGCTACCTTGCTAGATGTTGATTATCCTAGATGGTCCTCAGACATTTCAAATTTGGCAGATTGGGGCCTGGAGAGACGGCTCAGAGCTTAAGAGCACTGACTGCTCTTCCCAAGGACCAGGTTCAGTTCTCAGCATGCACACATTGGTTCACAAACATCTGTAACTCTAGTTCCAGGGACCCAATGCCTTCTTTTGGACTTGATGGGTACCAGGCATGTATGCATGCAGTACATAGATAAATGTATGTATGCATGCATAGATATGCATGCAGACAAGCCACTCATACACAAAAAATAAAATTGAATAGAAGAATCAAATCCAACAGAGTAAGCATGGAGCCCATGGTCTTCTCTCTAAAATTCCTAATTTCCTTCTTTCACCTTCTTACCCGTAAGTTCTGATAGGTCACCAGTTCCCAAATAGCTCAGATTTGCTTCCCGGACATATCCCAAAGGGAACGGGATGAATGGCAATGGTGTGTTTCGGTGGCAGGCACCTCCAGAGGCTCTGACTCGCCATCTCCCATACTTGTTCTTCGAGAGCTCCTCAGACCACCTGAAGTGATAGGTGGGCCCCAAGAGCCAGGTTCTTGGTGTGCTAGGTAGGTCAGGATCAAGGCTTTTGGAAACCTAGAGATTCAGATGCTATTAAGAGAGATATAATGCCAAGCAATACCCTGAGCTTGGGGCAGACTCTATGCTCTGGCATTGATCCCCCACCTCTGTTCTGCCCCTCCTGGGAACCTGGAACAGGGCTGCTCGAAGGGAGGAGAGTACGAGGCAGTGTTCTTGGGATACCTGCTCTTGGAGCAGCTACTCATGGTTCCCTGATTGCCCAGGCCTGCAGGAGCCCTGCCACCTCCAGGTGTGGTTCTGCGTGGTTCTGTGTGAATCTACACTAAGCTCCACCACCCCGAGGACCTTCTTAGCTGGGCTGGGGACTGAGTTGGAGGATGGCTTTCTACTGTTTCTTAACATTCCCTTTCAGAATCTTCACATCTTATCAGGAGGAAATAAGCTTACTCAGAAAAGAAGATGAAGTCAATACCGACCGAATTCTGTATATATGAAATGAAGAGGCCACAGGAGTTCACAGAGCATCCTGATCCAGCAAAAAGAGCTGCAGCCACCTCTTCGCACCAGGGCAAGGTATCGCCTGCTCTGACATCCCCACAGACACAGACTAGCTACAAATGAGTTCTGGGGGGAATTGTGTTCCAGTTATTAGCATCCAAATGCCAGTGGGAAATAAAAATTAGGGAGTTCTTAACTGTAAGTCACATCACAAGAGGAAGAGAAAATTTTATGAAGCCGCAGAAGCAATCACAGCACAATGAGCTCCAGGGAATGAGATGGAAAATCCACCCACCCTGTCCTTCAAATAGGAAGCAGGGGCTCAGGGAGGCCAGCCAGTCCCCAGCTCATTAGTCACAGACTCAGACCCAGAGTGCCTTGCTCAGCCTCTTCCTGCTGTGTGCTTGCCTCTCCTGAAAGTGTCAGAAGGCAAAATATCTGTCTGGTGATTTCTAAATATAGATCTAGACAGCCCCATAAGGCTGCGGCTTTAAAATATTTGTTCAATGAATTCTTCCAGGACAAGAATTTCAGTCTGACTCAGGACTTTACGTTAGCTGCTCTTCTCCTTGATATGACGATATCAAGTCAGACGCCAAGCAACTCAAGGAAGGAAAAGTTTACTCTGGCTCTTGGCGTGAGGGGATGCAGTCTGCCATGGTGGGAAGGCATGGCGGAAATACAACATGGCAGTTACATGGCCCCTGCAGTCTAGGAAGCAGAGAGAGATGAACCGTGACGTCCAGGTCATCTTCTCTATTTTAATCAGCCTAGGAGGCCAGCCAGTCAGATGGTGCTGCCGTGGGTAGGGCTTTTCTCCATAGTTATCTCTCTGGAAAGGTCCCTGAGGATACACTTGGTGACAATGGTGACAAACCCAGCAAAGCCAACAGCGTCTATTCACCACCATAAACAGTACAATTGGGTGACTTCATCATTTTATGGCAAATGGAGACCTTTCCTGAAGGAAAGTGCATCATCCATCAGTCCAGGATGACTGGTCCCCAGACTCTGTCACTTCTCAACCCTGTGGCTGCTGGAATGCTCAACACAACTCAGGTATCGTGTATGTACACAGGACCTGTGAGCATCCTCTCGATGTTAAGTCCTGAAGGGACCCTGGCCAGCTCGAGCATGGCTCTGGCAGGCCTTGCTTAACCATTAGTCACTAAGGTCTATTCCCCTATTTGTGCAATCCCTCCTCCTGAGGCTGGCTACCGTGGCCTAGCTTTCAAAGTATTGAAGTCCACCAATCAAAAGCCCCCTTTGGCTCACGTAATTAACATGCCCAATTAAAGTTAAACAATTGCCCTCATACCTTTATAAACTGCTATTTACCTATGGGTCGCAGTCTGTCTCCTCCCTACCCAGAGGCAGTCCTTTGTCTTGTTCTCTCTGGGACAAATATCCCTTCCCTCTCTCCCTTGTTCCCTTCCCCTTCTCCCTCATCCTCTATCTCCTATAGTCTCTGTCTTTTACTCTCTGCCCTCTGTCCCTCTGGGAACAAATAAATCTTTGTGCTGAGAACTTGGTCTGAGAGCTTAGTCTTGGAGGTCCCGAGCTAACACATTTTCTTTCAAGTCCCCTCTGGATAACTTACACTACCTTCTAATGTGACTTTGTTTTGTTTAGGTGATGTGATCAGGGAAGAAAAGCCTGTCCGTGTTCAGTGCAGATGCAATTCTTTTCATATGTATTTGATCTAAGACTAACTAAATAGATTTTGGGGTGCTGACTCTATTAGTTTTGGATTAAGAAGTCCTTGTCAGGGTAAATGCAGAGACAACTGTGTTCTGGTTTGAGGCAAGGCTGCACTGTGAGTGATACGCTGTGGCCAAGACATCTGCTCTTTTCCACCAAACCTATTCCAAAGTGTGGGGGTTGGGCAAAGCGGGGGTCACAGGCGAGATCGTGCATGCACCAGCAGCTTCGGGCCGTCAGCAGTTCTGCATCCTACACGCTGGAGCTGCTCAGGCATTCAGCTGGCACTGATTGTCTTGGAAAGGAACACAAAGCTGGGAAGCCTGACCCAGTAATGAGTATTGAAGCCCTGGGGGTGACAGTAGAGAGCCAGGCACAGGACAGAGACAATTCCCCGGCTCACATGAAAAGCTGAGTTCCCCCAGGAGGCAGGTGGGGCTTTAGTTGGGAGACCAGCAAAGCAGAAGAATGGGGGATGGAAGAAAAATCCCTCGAAGTCCTGAAATATTTAGGAAAAGCTATTCTCGTCGTAGCCCAAGCCATGTGTCCTCGATTTAGGAATCAGTTCACTTGAGCGGTCCTACACTATCCTCTGCAGTTAGGGCTTCTCCACTCTTAACACTAGCAGAAAAAGTGTCTGACCAGCAGTCCCAGGAAGAGAATATGAAGAAAGCAAACGGCTCTAGGCTTTGGGGCATCAGAGATCTGCGGTTTTTCTCCTGGGCTGTGATAGCAGTCTAGGGTATTGGTTACTTTTCTTGCTGCTCTGATACAACACCAAACATATGCAAGTGAGGGGAAGGAAGGGCTTATTCTGGGCTCATGGTTTGAGAGGCTGCGGTCTATGGTGATGGGAAAGCTTGGTAACAGGAGCAGGAGGTGCGTGGTCCTGACGCATCTACAGCCGAGCGTCAAAGAGAGATGACTGGCGGTGCTCAGC